>CAHIKZ030005449.1:477500-480000 GCA_903632075.3 Acanthosepion pharaonis
TTATCATAATACTTTTATGACAACAATAGAATGCTACAAATATCAGGCTACTAAAGCCGCCATTTAGAGCCAGTAGGGGTATTGGGTGACTCCATCTTGGTTGTGTGTTGTTGAAATTTTTGCTGAAATTAGCTCCCTCATCTGTTATTTTGCAAAGGTTGCACGATGCTCCAACTTAAGAAACTTCATTACAGAGTACAGTGATTCCCAGCAGAATATGGGCGTTTTGCACGAGCAATATTTCATGACATAGGAAAAATGTATTCAGCAGTTGTATCGATTTTTTTTTAATGAACTTTGTCAACATTATCCGCTTCTATATATTGACGATTTTAAATCGGTTAACTTGTTTTCTTTTGATTCTGATTTACGTGGATAATTACACGAAAAGATTTCGTTATTTGTACAATAGCGGCGTTTCAAGACACTGTCTTCGTAATGACCGAGAAAGAAATGACTTATAAGGCCCAAAGCTTTACCTCTTTTAACGAAGAATGCAAAATCTTCCGCCCAATCTTCGTTAAAATTTCTGTTTCCATCTTCATGTTTTCATTTCTTACAATTTGAGGAGGCCACCTTCTTTCACAAAATTTTTGCAGATACTTTTAAACAAAACTTTTCTCTGCAGTGTAACAACCAGGTCTGCATAGTTCAATATTAATGTGTATAACTTAAGTGCAGCGTCCTTAACCTTCTGTTTCCCAATGAACACAGTCTTCTGACATTCATCCGTAACTCTTGCTGACTGGATATTTCTTTATGACTTCTGTTTTCTACTGTTATTTCCCTTAGCACTAAAATTAGGATTTATATTCTGAAATAATTTTACTATCCATGTCTATTAAACTTAAGTTTTAGTCCAATGGGTCCTAATTTTATACCAGGTAAATAATTATAAAGTTTGAATTTATTCTTATTTACCTTTTTATGGTTTAATAAGACATTGTTTATGTTGTGGATTCCGGGTTGAAATCCGGTACCAGTAAATAATAAACGCCAGGAATGAATATATGAAAATAATGTATTAACGTAATAATACAAACTGGTAAAGCGGGTTAATAGTTCCAAGAATACGGGTTAGTAGCAATATATATATACAGTCTTTGGTATTGAAGTATCGCTGTATGACTTCTTACTGAGTTTACGTGCTCGCTGAATGTGACTCCTACAACGCTGTTACCTCACCCTCACTCTTCCGGTTACCTACAACCTTTTACTCTGTCACTCTGGACTTGACTCTTCGGTCTAGCTCTCTCTTTCTCTCGGTTCTTCCCGTAGCAGTAGTATATGTATATATTGGGTGAGTCCATATGTGTAAAAAGAGGTGGACCCCCTCAACAGTTTATTGTATATATAAATAGAATAAAACTGTTGAAATTGCTTTAACGATAACAGTGATAATAAGCCGCTCAGCTAACCTATTTCCATGAGCCGGATATTACATGTTAAAGAGCTGCATGAGACTCGCGCGCCGGTGTTTCGTCACCACTGATCTATATAGGGATAATATTCTTATAATCGACATTTCCTAATTCCTTCTCTTATATATACACACAGTAGCCCACTTAATTTGAGTGAATCACGAACCTTGTATGGATGAATTTTAAATTTGAAATCTTCAAAAGTAATATCAATGAGAATAACATAACGTTTCATACACCACTTTTTTTAATGATGTCAAAATAACATGGCTACAATTCCAGATTACTTTTTCTGTTAATCTTTCAAGCATAAAGTGAATGCTTGCTTTGAAATATTTTTTTTCAACAAGTTTCCAACATGGGTGCCGGCAGGTTGTGCGTAAATTTCTAACCAACAAAGGCAAGCGCAAGTAATAACGTGATGTTAGCTCAAGTATTGCAGTGATGACATGCGTTGTGATTATTTATAAAGGTTTTATTGTAACGCGTTCCATTGAATTGTAGTTATTGGATTCTCGCTTTCACATTCAAAAAACGGACAGAGCAGACACTTTTGTCTCCCGCGAAAATAAGTGATTATCATGATAGACAATATATTTCTTTGTGCCTGTTCTTGCACTTATCTTTGCATATGATTTGCTAATGCCGAAAGGAGGATTCGTTAAAAAATCCGGCAAAATTATATCTCTTCAATATATCTGATGCGCTGCAACTGAACTACGGACAGCTACGAAGCGAGATAATGTATGTAATACGTTTTTGCCATTTTTTTTACATTTCTTGTCTACTGAACAAAAGTAAATGAATGACAAACTGGACAACAAAAAAATGTGTATAACCCGTTTCATCTTCTAGAATGACTTCATCAGGATAAAGTAATCATCTTGTTGATGGAATTATATATGTGTAGGATGAGAAGCGTCACTTTATGTAGCAAGAAGTAATGTCGAAGATGATGGAACGCTGAAATTTTAAATTTTTTTTATTTTTTCGAATTTCGGTTAACGGAAGATCAGACAAGAAAAGTTAAATTTTCTAAGAATATGGACGCCAAAATACAATCAAAGCAAATTATATAG
>CAHIKZ030005449.1:485000-542500 GCA_903632075.3 Acanthosepion pharaonis
AGAATTGGCTGGTGAAATCTGAATTCAAAAACATTAACTTATCCTGGCGAAGCACATACAATGGAACTAATGAAATCATCGTAGAATTTACAATGTCTCACGAGATTAATTGATTTTCAATAGCTTGTCCCGCGAAACACCAGTGGTTCAATCCCGAATGAAATCTATCAGGCAAGAGAGATCTACAGGGAGAATCTTTCGCGGCTGAATCAAGAATAAAAGCAGAAATCGGGCGAATGGATCAATGGTTTTGATGAAAATAACAGATCTACCTGGTGAGAGTTCCAGTCCCCGATACAACTAATTACAGAAGAATTATCATAATTTATTCATCTGCATTTCTTAAATCATAATCTAACTTCTTACCCGTGCTTTGATTTTCTGCTATTCCAGTTTCTTTTACACCATACCAGAGATAAACAATTAGCAAAACCTATTTAATTATTTTCCTGAAGTTTAAATGTAGAAATAAAACAAAAGAAATGCTACCGTGATATGAAAAGGTGGTGTTATTGTACACTAAATTTTATTAAAATGTCCTTAATGATGTATGCGAAGATACCTCTCTAAAGATGAATTTTCCGTAATATCTGTCAATTGCCGTGTCATCATTGGGGAATAAAGTAGTGTGGTTTAATGTTGACATCTCGCCGGTTTAAAATTAATATTTTCGCATCTCTTTAAATGGTCGCTACATAAAATTAAAGAGTCTTATCTGTCGAACAATCACGTGGTCAAGATAAACACTCAGTTGTGGAGCAAGCTGAGTGAATACTAATTCAACATTGAGAAAGAGAGCTATTTATGGTGCAATGGAGCATCTCATTATGCTAAAGTGGGATAGTCCATTGCTTGGGCTGTGATTGGCTGCTGGTACCTGAGTGGAAGTATTTCTATATAAATACTAGCATGATTTCTCAGTTAGTTTTCAGGGTTTGTATTAAGTTACAACCTGCTTTATTTTTGTCTGCCAGCTGGACGCTAGCTGGGACTCTTACGCCGGTAAGTGTTGTTTATTGTATTGTTATTCTACATCTCCTTTCCCCCCATCGCGTGTGGGTAGTGGCCTTTGGGGAGGGATTTGTTCCTTTAAACCTGGCTGGTTGTGTGGAAGTAGTCTGGACAATGCCCGAGGGGGTTTTGTCCGTGTTATTGTAGACGGCTGAGCAGTGTTTGATGTTATTCCAGCGTCGAATGTTTGTGGCACTGGTGTAGGGGTCTCAGGTAATGCACTAGGTCTTGGAACTGGAATTGTTGGTGTATCCATTTTCCTGAGAAATCGGCGATTTCGTAAGGTAATTCTACCTGATCCGTCAACTCTGATACGGTATTGGTGATTGGGGAGGGTTTCAATGACCTGACATGTTGTGTCCCATCGACGGGTTGTTGGTCGATGTTAGTGCCACTATTTATCCTTTCTGAAGGGGGTTTAAAATGTGTGCTGTTCTGTTGTATCGCTCTATGAGACGAGCGTTCCGCCGGGACAGACTTATCTCACGATTTTGGGCTGCGGTTATCCAATTCGCGTGTGGCTTATAGAGTGTGGGGTGGGATGGTATGTAGTCACGTAGTCGGCGGTGGAGTAGTAGTTGAGCAATGTTTTGAATGGGCGTATTCCTGTATTGGAGGATGGCTCTTGTTGCACGGTTATTATCCAATGATCCTTGGGCTTTTGTGTTGCCATTTACGATTCACTTGGCTGTTTTGACAGCGAGCTCTGCTCGACCATTGGATTGTGGGTAACCAGCAGATGATAACGTTTGTTTAACAACCCAGTCTTGCAAAAATTGCTTGAATGGAAGAGATGTGAAGGGTGGCCCACCCTCACTGCTGAGTTCCTCAGGAGCGCCGTAGGTTTGAAATATGTCTCGGCAAATCGAAATAATCCTTGAGGCATTAGCTTCTCCGTGGCTCAAGTGGTATAGATTCAGCCAGCCTGTCAACCTGTCAGCGCATGCTAAGTAACCATGGTTCCCAACATGGAAGATGTCCATGACGATTTGCTGAAATGGCCAATCAGGAGATGGTGTCAAATTGATTGGCTCTTTTGGTTGACTCGGGACATTTTTTGAGCAGAACGTACAACCTGCTCTAATGTTACGAATTGAAGCATTCATCCCGGGCCAATAAACAGATTCATTGGCACGTGCCTTCATGCCAAATTCGCCTTGGTGTGCAGAATATAGGCTATGTAATATTTTTGTGCGTTGTGAGGTGGGGATAACGATTCTTTGATCTAAGAGCACTAACCCGTCGTCAACACTTAGGCGGTGCCTCACTTCCCAGTATTCGCGGATTTCAGGTGCAGTGAGGATTCGCGTCCTTTGGAATCCGTTTTGTATTACTTCAATTATTTTTTTGTATTGGGGGTCGCTGCGTCCAACCGCACGGATAACGTCTGGTGAGATGAGCTCCAGGTTGTCATTTGCACCGAATGTTGCTAATAGGGTTGTTGATTTGACCCAGTCATCCATGTTGTCAGACTTTATGATGTCTGATTGAGAGGGTTCAGCAGTGAATACATTTAGGAGTGCCTGTGAGATGTCTGCTGGGTTACGAGAGACAGCATCGGAGGCTCTGTGCCATTTCCCAGGGCAGTGCTGAATGGTGAATCTGTACCTGAGGGTTTTCTCCTTTAACCTGAATAATTTTGGATTTTACTAAGGTCTCTATCTCCGAATAATCATTTTAGTGGTTCATGATCTGTAACCACTATGAGATTCGGGCAACCCATTACAAAAATGCGACATTTTTCCAATGCCCACGCAATTGCTGCTGCTTCGCCTTCAATAGGTGCATATCTGCGTTCAGCATCAATGCATAATCTGCTACCAGGAAATATCAGGCGCCAACCTTCAGGGCAGCAAACTGGGGCTTTGTCAGTGGTGCATGAGCAATACTTCTGCAGAAGTAGGAAGCCCATTCCGTCTTTGCTCCAATCTGGGGCAAGGCAGGTTATTCGTTCTTTTTGAAATGTTGCGATGCCTTTTCGGACTAAGTCAACTATGACCTTGTTTGAATGCTGGAATGCATCCTCAAGGCTTTTATTCCATGTAAAGTGTGAGTCTCGTTTTACGAGATCACGAAATGGAAGCATGTCTGGGCTCAGTGAATATGCCCAAGCGACTTGGTTGACCAGACCAAACCATGATCTGGCATCGGTGAACGTTTTTGGTATTGGGAAGCTTAATATTGCCCCCAGCATGGACTTAGAAGGGATTACACCTTGGAGGCCCCCAAACTGCACCGTGTCTTGGCAAAATTGGATTTTTTATCTATTTAGTACGATGCCGTTTTTTGCACAATGGAGGAGAAAATCGAAGGTGTGAAAAAAGGCTCCTTCGATGTCAGAGTCATAGAGTAGGGTGTCATCCACGATTTTTACTTTGCGGGGGATGTCTTTTATTACTTCATCATACCTTCGGGTGTAGGCATCTCCAGATGCTAGGTAACCTTGTGGCATTCTCAGGTACATGAACCTTCCCTATTCTGTGATGAAGGTGGTGAGTGGCTGGGACTCTTTATCTAAGGGGATGGGTGATATCCATCAACAGCATCCAACACTGTTTTCTTTTTTGTTTAGGTGGCACTTGTAGTGCTAGCTGGAATGGTGACCCTGTATGGTGTGTTTCCCGTTTGCACTGTGAATTCAAGTGTTGGTAGTCTATGGTTCTTCGTGGTTTACCATTTTTCTTGGCGGTAATTACCATAGTGCTACACCAATCAGTGGGCATGCCGACGGGTACTGGGGTTATGATACCCCTTTTCACATCTTCCCAAAGGGCCTGTCTTACGGGCTTTTTGAATTGAAAAAGCACAGGAATTGGGTTATGTCTGGCTTTGGGGACTGCTCCTTATTTGAGCTGTATATGTGCAGTGGACCAGACATCGGTGGGAATTCACCATTGTTCTTGAACGCCGTTTCGGCAAATTGATTCAATAGCCAATTCTTGAGCCTATCAATGTTTTGTTATGTTGGGGGAAAATGGAGTTTTTTGGAGCGTGTTGGAAGTTGTCCCTCGACTTTGCATTGTTTAGGGCTCACGTCCGATTTTTTATGTGTGCTTGTCGAGGGCATGTGTTGCATTGTTGTTTGGGGTAATATTATAGTCGTCGGCTTCGGGAAGTCTTTGGACAGTATCCCTACATTAATGCAGGCTGCTTTGCTGAAGTATAGCCGCTGAATCTTTTTGCATATGTATAGGGCTTGTTTAGTTGTTCTTCCTTGGACAATGAATTCCACGGGGAGCCAACCCTGACATACAAGCGTAAAGCCTCCCACAGCTCGGACGACTTTTCTTGATGGAATGAGGTTGTTGATAGTGAGCCACATATTCAGTAGGTGCTTAAGTCCCCCGATACATATGGTGGCCCCACTGTCAGGAAAGATTGTCATCCTAGTGCTGTGATTTCTGGGGATATTCTTAATTTGTCTGGGATCCGGTTTTGGCGAGAATGGAACAACATATGCATCAATTTCCCTTACCTGGCCTGTGTCTTTAGATGTATACGTGCCTGTCGTTTGATTGAATGTGATGTGGGCGATAAGTGTGTCCATGGCGGCTTCATTAGCCTCTAGGCTTTTCCTGACCGCTTGAGCCAGTTTCTTAGCTCGGCATACCCTCGATAGGTGGTTGGGCTTCCCACAATTACTACATGTTTTTCCCCATGCTGGGCATTTTAGCCGGCGTGATCCAGTTCCTGAGGTGCCATGCTGGTGGCTGCCACAACCTAAGCAAGCCTGGTGGTTTGGTTTAACATTGCAGTTGCAATAGGTGCTAGTACGGATCGCCTCGTTGGCTTGTGATGTACCCTTCTGTCTGCGGTATATTGATAGCCGAGCAGCAGTTGTATCTGAAGCGCCGGCCATTGAGGTTTGGTCCCGCAATGCTGATTCAAATGCCTCAACATGACGGATATTTTGCTCAAGGGATTTAAGTGCCCCAGCTTTGGCCAGTAGGTCAGCCTGGAGTGTGTCATTTGCTATTCCACGGATGATCTGGTCCTTGTTGTATATATCAGACAGGTCATGCTCACACGAGGGGCAGGTAAAGTTACAATCAACAGCTACGGCTCTGAGGCGGACAAGGTAACTTTGTATTGGCTCATCCGCATCCTGAGACATGGAGGCAAAAGCAAGGCGATGGACAATAGGACTTGACCTCTGGGTGACCAACACTTCTACCATGTCAAGTAGCTTATCTGGATCAGTGGTAAAGAAGTCAGGGTATGTGTTGATTATGGCGTTTTGCACAGCCTCATCAGCACAATTCTATAGGTGAATATTAGCTTGGGAGTTTGGCATATTTGTCATCTTGGTAAAGGCATCCCAGTCAATTCGGAACCTCCTGAATTGCTGTGGTGTCATCTCGAGATTGAGATGAGGAGGCTTGGCTGCTAGTGCCTGAATGCGGGTTGTCTGGGTGGTGGATTCCTTAGCCTGCTTGATGATACACAGGGCTTCTCCCATTAATGTGACTCCCAGCTCCTTAAGCATAGATCGATCCAGCATTTGAAGGCTCTCGATTGTCAGCTTCTCGTCCGCAAACCTTGTTGCATGAGTTTTGGCCGAGTCGGTGGATATGCCTGCTTCAATGAAGAAGTGTTCCCAATTTTCAGATGTCATATATCCTGTTCGCAGCGCCATGTCGAACAATCACGTGGTCAAGATAAACACTCAGTTGTGGAGCAAGCTGAGTGAATACTAATTCAACATTGAGAAAGAGAGCTATTTATGGTGCAATGGAGCATCTCATTATGCTAAAGTGGGATAGTCCATTGCTTGGGCTGTGATTGGCTGCTGGTACCTGAGTGGAAGTATTTCTATATAAATACTAGCATGATTTCTCAGTTAGTTTTCAGGGTTTGTATTACGTTACAACCTGCTTTATTTTTGTCTGCCAGCTGGACGCTAGCTGGGACTCTTACGCCGGTAAGTGTTGTTTATTGTATTGTTATTCTACACTAATGTATATTTGAACTCGCTTTGCTGATCCCACCATGCAACGATAAACAGTTATGATGCCCGATAAAATTTATAAAGTAAATAATATGCGTTTGCTTTGGTTAAGGTAATATTTGCCGTTTCCTCATAAGGAAACATTCAACGTTTATTGACGAGCAGTTAATTATTTCTTTCGATAGAAATAAATAAAAGTGTTTCTCTGAAACATTTTTTCCGAAAAATAGTTTTCTCAAGAACAGTAGCTGTTATTGTTCTATGGAGTATTCCTTCCTTGTCTTTTATTGTTTTAGGTAGTGTGCAACGTCATCATGTTGATTATGTTATTAGTTTCTTTTCTAATTATATGTGCTATTCCTTTTGCTTGTTGCGCATTGAAAATTATACGGCATGACCAAAGTTGACCAAATACAGATAAAATTTGCATTTAAAATGTTTTATGCCATGATATGTGTAATTACTCATTCCAGTAATGACGAGTTTTCCCTTAAAAAAATGTATATAATGTAGTGAAAAATCTCAGCATTTTGATTATGTCATTAGTGCCTCTTCGAATTGCACGTGTTATCATACTTAATTATTGCTGCAGTTAAAAGATCTAAAGTGATGTGGTTTCTGTTATTTGGTACAGATTGTTTGTGATCCTGTATCACAAGGACCAAAGGTTGGAATAAGGATGGTCTACACCAAGACCAACACTATTCAGTCGATTTAATCTATATTTACCTATTGCTCTAAGAAATCGGTTGAATACATCAACTAGTTTAGATGTTTCTGAATGGGTGAGGATCTATGCATCATTAAAACCACATGAAAGTCTCGTCCTGACGAGGCTATTAAAAAAAAAAAAAAAAAACCTACTCTGGTTTTCTGATCAATGTTTTGGCGTCGTAGCATTTTCCGCTGTTGAGCAAAACTTATCCCTAGCACAGCCTATCCTTATTTTTACTTATACCAAATTTATTATAACTGACCCATACACCAATGTAGTTGAAGTGCTTACTATTAAGTCAAACCACATCATATTTTTTTTTTTAAATTCGTGACAGATTTGTATTAGGTCTATTGATATAATTGTTTTATTAAACCTCTAAGTGAATTAAAAGATTTCGGCCCAATCTATTTCTACAAATAGATAAATTTTAGGAGAATTGTTGAAGGAACGTAAGAATTAATTCACCATGTTTTGAGCCGCAGGGCAAAATGAGGAAGGGATCCTTTACTTTATGACTATAGGTCTTCGTATTGGACATGGGAAATATGTTTTTACCTGGAAGAATTTTCTTTTTTTATTTGGCACAATTATATTATATGGACAGTATGCGATGGCTAAATTGTCCACATATTATTTTTTTTATTTTCGCGCATGCGCGTTGTTTTCTTTTACTTTTGTCGACTGCACAGTAGATAAGGGTCAGCTGTACCCTGTTTGTAAGAAAAAAGTGAACTATGACATAATTCACTCCGCCAAAAATTTGGTTTGGTTTGGGTTGTTTTGTTTTGCAACATATCAAACACAATGGGTTAATTTATTCTGACAAGTTTTATTTTTGGCAATGTTTTTCTTCATAAATGTATTGCTGGTATACTGTTCCTTCCAAAATGTATGACCAGTGATATTTTTTCTTTCAAAATTCTATTTCTGGTAATATTTTTCAAAAATGTATAGCTGGTGTTGTTGTTTTTTTTTTCAGTAATGTATAGCAGGTAATTTTTTTAAAAAAATGTATAGCTGGTAATATTTTTTTTTCCAAAAAATGTTTAGTTTGTTTTGTTTTGTTTTACGGCATATCAACTTCAATAGGTTATTTAATGCCAACAAGTTTTATTGCTGGTAATTTTTTTCAAAAATTTACTGCTGGTCATAATTTTTCTTAAAAAATTTATTGCTGGTAATAATTTTTTAGAAAGTATTTCTGGTATTAAAACCAAACTAAAAGTACCTTATTACCCTAACAGTGCTAGAACCCCGGATCAGGGTCGACCTGGGAACACCAGCAATTAAGAGGTGCTTCGACGTTCTTCAAAACCTCCTGATCACAGCACTTTCTGTTAACGTCTTACACAGGACGCGGATGTAGTTTATTTTAATACGCAGAACGGTCAAAAATTTGGAAAAGACATTCAGTAGTGATTGGCATTTGCTTCTGAAGCTCCAATATGAAAATTACATAGTGTTAGGGTTTCAATCTGAGGACAGTGCAGGAGACTCGTAAAGAGTTCGATGAGTCTAATTGTGATTACGAAGATACAACACCTCGGACTACACACTCTGGTTGTTCTGATAAGAAAAGGGATCTAAAATTTGTTGATGAGGGCTTCGAAACCAACACGGAAGTATATATGTACGGATATGAGTCAAAAGCGTGGCTGCTGGAAGATCCTATGTCTGGCACCAGGATTCTGCACCATGCTCCATAAGCAAAACCCAGTCATGCCTGTCATCCATTCTGCGATTCACATAACCTCCTACATTTGATCACCTAACTCCCACGAGGGAAACCACTTTGATTATTATGTGTAGGTCTCAGTTGAGCGATAGACCAACAAAACTCCTAACACCAAAGATGAACTGAAGGCAGAAATTATGACAACATTCACCACCTTAAACACGAAAATCGTCCAGAAGTGATTTAGAAGATTCTGAGGTTGCCGGGATTCCGTGGTTGAAGACAGTGGCGATTTTATTGAATAAAATTTCTCTTTATTATTTCAAGATATTTTCGCCTATTTTTGGTAAATATATTTGTTAAAATGAGATGTCAGTGTTATTTTAATTTTTGAATTATTTAGACAATGGTATATCTATCGTACCCTGGATATGGTTACTTTTCAAAAAAGTAAAATCAAACAGTATATAAAAATTTCGATATTATCCCCAGTTTTATGAAGATACTAAGGTTGTAAATTATGTATCCCGCGTATTAATTGGTGCTACCCTGTGTGAAATGTTTATTTGAAACAAAGAGAAATCTTATTCTTATTTATCTACACTGTTGTTTACACATATACAAGAACAAAGATCCACTCAATTTAGATTTCTACGGAATGAGGTGCTGAAGTGATAACAGATGCATATTATGAACAGATAATTGTTTACCCTAGGCTGTAGGCATCGGAGAAGCATCCTTACATAAATCTATTCCAGAGCATAATTGTTCTAGGGAAGAATCATTGTGAATGAAGCATCCTCCTTAGGAAAGGAATATAAACGGAATTGAAATGAGTGAAACATGTTGACCTGTGTTAGTCTGTTTATTTTTGTCTTTTTTTTTAATTGGTGTCACCCCAAATAAATCGCAGGGGCACCTGATCATATCTGTCAGCTATAATCTAAGCATGGACGAATAGTTGATGTAGATAGGCATGATAGATTCAGGAGAGGAGAATTGTCTTGCTAGGCACAATGGATCGAATTTCATAGCAGCTGACTTAGCAAGGATTCAATATCGTCTTTCCGTTTTATGTCAGCTGAGAAAGTTAGTTCGAGAAGGCGCAACAAGTCATTTTCCTGGAGGATAGCATCAGCCATGATGATGGAAGGTACAGAAAGATCTCTCAGATGATTAATAGAGAAGTTTAGTTTTGGAGGCGCTAAAATTAAAAAGCCATACTTTGTCACATTTAACAACGGTTTTTATGTGTTTTTGTACATCAACGGTCATTTTGATTTTTTCAGACTAATCAGTCTTACTATTGACTACCATATACAATGACCAATATTACATACTCTTTTCTTTGTTAGTACTGCGCTTAAATAAGGGAAGAACAGGTACCAAAAAGGAAAGCTCATCAGAATAATTACTGTGAAAAGTTTTATAGAAAAATGTACAGTGAAAACTAAGTTACGGTGATGGAAAATTAGCTGACTGTTGACGTTGCACATTCTTCTTTGAATATTGTCAAGATTTTCTAGATATATAGCCGAAGCATCAGACTAGATGTGACCGTTTTATTCAATTGTACTAAATTAATTAACGTATTATATAGTAAATTATAATAGCACTGCAGAAATCTTTATTTTTTATTAGTGTAAGCGGCTTTAGAAAACTTAATGTCGCTGTTAACGCTAGAATGATTTAAACGCAAAGATTATTTTGTAGTAAAATGAAATGGCTTTCATTCTTCGAAGAAAATTTGGTTATTGAGAAAGGTCACGTGCTAATCGATTAACATTGTCAGCAATGTCGGCATTTTGTGTTTAAACGAACTCTTAATTAATTGAGAAAAAAATGAAAAAAAATAATAAAAAGCGTTTCATTTTTTCCTTTTCATTTAGGTATTGTATTCTTTTTTTTTAAACAATATTGCATTTTCGGCCTTAAAAACTTCTACAATCAGACACAGCATTAAAAATACGGAACCATTAATGATATTCTAAAAATAGAAATGTCTCTTTTTTATATATCGGAAGGAAGTAAAACAGAAAAATAATTGTTTTGATATTGTAGTTTTTACCATTCCGCGCAAAGGACTGTTTGAATTACCACAATCTACTACAACAAAGTATATTTGCTGCACGTTTTCGCTTTTAAATGATGATTTTTAATCACATCTGAGTGCATCCATGCGTACCGATGTTTCTCAGATACATTCGCTCACGACGTTCTTAGTTTTTAATATTTATTTTTTAAGTATCTGCTTCGCCTCATCATTTTACGCATTCCCATTGCAGTCTTAAGTAAGAGCGTCGATTATTCTGTGATTTTAAAGAGAAATATATAGAATATTTGTAATTCATTTAAATCGTTTGAATTCTATCTTAAATTACTACTTGATGTATTTTAAATTCGCTTGATATATTATGTAGGGATTTATTTTAGTTTAAACCTTTGCAATTTTTAGATATTTTATTAACAAAACAATTATTCATTTTAAATTAGAATGTATTATTGAAGTGATTATCGCCGGCGGAAATGCTTGACTAGGATTGAGGTTTGTCTATATTTCTGAGATGAGGTATTATGTACATTATTTACTTTATTCGGATTATTGTCCTCATCTTTTCAGCCATATCTATCACAACGTTTCGGCTGTTGTCCGCTCCGGCCTTCTTCGGGTGGTTGGAATGTCGAACCGAACACTTTATTTCGAAAAATTGGAAAATTCGTAAACTTAAGGAATCAGCACATATGCTAGGCCACAAAAATCTCCTGAGCCGACCAAGCATAGAGATAAATACGATATGGGAACCAGAAATTCATACCCAGATGTCCTCAAGGACACATGGCACAGTGGATAAAGGCGTTGGTTAGATCCAGTGACAGGACCCAAAGTGTGTGAGTTCAATACTCGGTTCAGAGGGAAATTAACAGGAGATAACTGATAACTGACATCCATCAAACATGGCACGTGGAACTAGAACAGTCTACCCCAGTGAGCGAAATAAAGGTTTCGGTTCAACATTCCAACCTCCTGAAGAAGGCCGGAGCGTACAACGGCCGAAACGTTGTGATAGATATGGCGAAAAAGATGAGGACAATAGTCCGAATAATGTAAATAATGTAGGATTGAGGTTTTCATCGATATTTTCTTCTGTGTGAAATGTGTTCTATGTTGGATCTGAAGAGATTCCGCAGGAACCGTATAGTAGGGTAGGCGGGTTCAGACGATGTAAACACTGACTTTGGTCACTCTTTGACGCTTGTCTGTTATTCTCGAAGGATGTTATCTTTTCGTCGACTGCTTTTCTCTAATTGCTTCTTTCTGCAGCTTCGTCTACGAAATAACGGTAACTAAGAGTTACCCAATAGAAAGTTGAAGCTGAAGTTATTTTTTAAGCATTTCACTCCAAGCAAGGCGGGAGTGCCACAAACATGCGGGGGAGGGGGTTACAGAGAGGGAAATTGAGGGAAAATACTGTGTATGGAAGCCATTGAGGAAAGGATAAAAGGTGTACGGGATTCAAGTCAACAGAAGATGGTTGTTAACGCTGCATTTATATTTTTGAAGATTGTCGTTATCAGCGAAACAAGTAAGTGGAAGGGAGTTCCACAGTGGGGAAGTGCGAGAAAAGAAGCTGTTTTGTAGATTTTGTTTTGTTTAGAAGTGGCGGTAATATTTAACTATTTCAACAGTAAAAGTGTGGAACCTAGATACCAATCGAGGAACACAATTAAATACATGTAGCCGGGGCACCAGGGTAATAAGAATATTATATACATGTATATAATTCATGCACTGGTAACTAAATGCGTCAAACTGAATTCTAAAATCGGTTCAAATTCAGGTTCTTCCGTTCAACTTGGATATAATTCTTTTGAAAAAATAAAATATGTTCTTCGCTAAATATTTTAATAACAAGGTAAAGTAAGCTCTATTACGTAGGTAGCAGACAGTCTTGAACTTCAAACCTGTAGTTGAAGCATCAGTGAACTCGAAGTAGTCAATTCTATTAAAATACGTTTAAAATTTAAACATTTTTAATTATATATAGCCTGTTTCATACTGTGTGATTTTTAAAAATGGGGTGTTTATTTCACTTAGAGATTCCGAGTTCAGAAATTATTTCAAGCCCTTTCCAAATGGTTCGCGTCAAAATGGCGAATGTTGTAAATATTTCTCTATTTTGGTTAGAAGCCATTCCAATACGGATTAGCAATGTAAAAGTAACATTAGAGTCAGTTTTATGAATAATTCATATTATATATATATATATATATATATATATATATATATATATCTCTCTTCTTCTCAGTCTCATCTCAGTGACAGTGGAAAACTCTGTAATGGGATCGTACATATGGTTGTCAGAAGAGCGACTAAGAAGGATTTTCATACATTATGTTTTTCCTTGCACTATATATATATATATATATATATATATATATATATATATATATATATATATATGTGTGTGTGTGTGTGTGTCAGTGTTTGTGTATGTATGTATGTGTGTGTGCATTCATATGAACGCTTGCTCTTACTTTTACCTACACATATTCATTTGATTAAACACAGAAACGCACATACAAACACACATATATATGTAAATATATATAAAGATAGTTAGATAGATAGATAGTTATTTTATGGCTGTATAATAAGAACCCAATAATAATGAGATACATACTTAGATAGAAAATTTCAGTAGTAGCCCTAATCTGTAACCGTAGTGTTTTGAACGACATACCCGCCTTATCGTAATCCAAAGACATGCGATTAACCAAAGATGGATGAACAAAGTTTATTTCATATGTAAGAAATATCTATGGAAGATTCGAGGCACATTTTACTAAAAGGCTCCAGATATCGAAATCTATTAAACGGCATCGGCCGGTGAGTAAAAGAACACATAGCGATGGCACAAAAGCATGCGCTTCTCGCTTGTGGAATCATTCCGGCTTCTAGCTTCCCAATCAACGTTGAATCTTTAAAAATTACCATGCAACAATAATTCGTTATCTACTGTCCTTTTTTCTTGTTCTTTTAATGGTCTATATCCTTAATAGTGTGTATTTTATCATGTTATCTAGCACTCAGTGAAGCCATGCGATTTAGTTAGGGTGAAAAGATTATATATATATATATATATATATATATATATATATAGACAACGACGAATACAGCACATTTGAAAGGCGTATCATGCAAAATGGAAAAAGATAAAATTATTCGTACAGTAGGAAAAATAGAAAAATAAACAATTATCACAATATTAATAATCAATCGCATGGTCTCACATTTTATATCTTGCTGCAAACGCTTTCTAAAGTTTTTGATGAGATTTGAACTAGACTTTTCTGGGATACACTTACATACTTCATTTGTTAAACGTTCTAATTCTTACCATAGATTTTCAATTGGATTCAAGTCAACACACATTGAAGGCCATGGCAGAACTGCTATCTTCTTTTTCTGAAGCCACTGAGTCACTGATTTCGATATATGTTTTGATTGTTTTCTTGCTTGAAATTAAATAGCCGACCTAGATGAAGATGCTGAGAGTTGAATATTTTCTTACAGAATTTGGCATAGTCTACAGATTACATTATTCTTCTTATTGCAATTAAAACAACCCCAAAATGTTATCGAGGCACTTCCATCTTTTAATGCTGTCACTTTGTGCTTTGTGATGAAAACCTTACATTTCTTGCGTCAAATCTATATATCATTATGCACAAAATGGTCAATCTTTGTTTCATCACTCTATGATTCTTGCTCTCAAAAACAATTTTCTTTGTCAAAGTAGGTTCAGATAAAATTAAAGTTAGCATCAATGTGACATGTTTTGTGAAGATGGAGTTCCTTCGGGTTCGGTTTTTATACAACCCATTTCTATTTGAACAATGTTGTATTATGCGAGTACTTGCGCTGATACTCATCCAATCCAAACTTTCAAAAAAATCCCTTGGGTACATATTATCTTCGCGACACTGTTTTCCTGCAGGTTTCGGTGACACTCTGGGTTGTCTTCCACACCCAGACAAATTCTCTGTCGTGCCACTCTGTTTAAATTTCTTTATAACGGAGTCTACCGTAGATCTATGGATAGCAAACTGGTTTGAAATAGTGCTGTACCTATTTCCCGACATGTCAAATTCCCTGTCTCAAGTAAACGCTCAGTTCCTTTGTCTTCTCTATCGTGTTGTCAACTTAAGAATAACAATGGTGATATTCTATGCATCACATGATGTTCTTTGCCTCAATTATTACAAATATTCTACTGAATAAATAGTTTAGAATCTTCAACGGTAAAAAAATTATGTGAATTATACTTACCCGAATCAATCCCTTTGAAACGATATTTTCTACAGTATGGATAATTTTGTGTTTTCCTGTTTTGCGTAATTCGCCTGTCAAATTTGTTTTATTTAACCTATTGTTCTGAAAATTGAGTTTTTTTATACACTTTTTGTGCTTATTAACTGTTGTGGATCCCGGGTTGAAATCCGGTACTAATAAATAACAAACGCCAGGAATGAATATATGAAAATAATGTATTAACGTAATAATACAAACTGGTAATGCGGGTTAGTAGTTCCAGGAATACAGGTTAGTAACAAAATATATATATACAGTCTTTGTTATTGAAGTATCGCTGTATGACTTCTTACTGAGTCTACGTGCTCGCTCACTGTGACTCCTACAACGCTGTTACCTTACCCCTCACTCTTCCGGTTGCCTACAACCTTTTACTAAACCACTGTGGACTCGACTCGACTCTTCGGTCTTGCTCTCTCGGATCTTCACGTAGCCGTAGTATATGTATACACTGGGTGAGTCCATTTGTGTAAAAAGGGGTGGACCCCTTAATATTTACATATTAAAACAAATGGCATCATATGAACATTAGATACTAAGAAATGAATAATCATATTCAAAATTGATGGGTGTAAGAATAATTTCGTCTTTGTCTGTATATATATTGGAAGAACAATTTGGATTTTATGATGTTCTGTTTCAAAATAGACAACAGTATTACGATATTGTGCACTTTATTTACTTGACAATCAACAATCAATGATCAAACAACCAGTACAAGATTTATCTCGTCCGTATGATAACCTCATTTTCATTATTTTTCGCCCTGTTGGAATTGCCCTGGCCCTGTTTTGAAATTTCGTTCTATTTTCTATCGCAGCATCAATCTCAAGCCTCCGTTCTTGAAATGTGTATATAATGTTATAGGTAATCGATAAATCGCTTCATTTCGTTAAGAAAATAACAGATCAATTCTTCATGAATCATTGTAATAATCTATTCTGTCACTCAAACATAGACGACAGGAGAAGGTTATCTATTTGAACCGGTTCTTAAATTAAAGCCAGAAAATATTAGAATACCTTATCTAATAAATACGTTGGAGAATTTTCCAGACTTATTTGCTTATGTCTGATATGTGTTTGACATAAGTGAACACAGATTTAGTTTGTTGACGCAAATAACTCCACAGTTTGCAAGAAGTCTAATCATCGTCAGCATCATCAATCCCATGGTTGGGTGTTTAAGTACTTGAACAGTTCAAAGTAGACATGGTGGTTCCAGTAGCAAAATAGACATGGCGTTTCCATTGGCCACAGCCGAAGTGCTCCACTTAGAAGACTCCCCTCTAGTCGACCTAGATCAGATGTCCTCCTAGCGATGATGTATCATCACCGCACTAGCTGTATGCATTCATATGCTTCCCAGTCAAAAATATTGGGCGAGATAGCCACGCGAGTTAATTTTTATTTTTTGCCTCGCCGTTTGACATGTTATTTTCTATGCTAATGCACGTCTAGCCACTTTCCTCATAAGAAGGGGCTAGTTGAGAAAGCAGGTTTGTCAGCTATAACCTGTAGCCTGACATAAAAACTGTCTAAATTCTTAATTAAACAGTTTTATAAAAATATATATTATTTATGATTTTACGAATATCGAGTGAATTAATTCATCTGAAATAATATATTTGTACATGTCCTAAGATATTTTTTAATCATTCCACTTTAAACGATTCAATAAAGCCACTAACACTCATGTGGTTACTGATTATATGAGAATATGAGAAAAAGACAATATTATGAAGGAGAGGGGAAAAGAACTGGAATTAAGAAGACAGAAGTTAACGATTAACACTGTATTCAAATTTTTGAAGATCAAAGTTGACTGGAAAGAAAGATGTCAGATGACAGTCCTCCGAGGAAAAAGTACGAGAGAACAATTTTTTAGCATTGTACTTACGGTTAAATCTAGCCATTTCAAATTTAAAGAAATGAGGCATTGCTGCGATTAAATTCATAAAGTTTAGGTAAACTAGAGAAACGCTCACCAGGACAATTACCATTTAGAGAAAACGCACTGAAAAGCTAGATTGCACCGATGGAAAATGATTTTGAATGCCAATAAAATTGCAGATTTGTCTTTGTATTTTATCAAGAATATCTAAATAAACAGAAGTAGAATCTAACTAAATATCACAGTAATTTTTCCATGCACGGACGAATGGATGATTACATTGTATTGACATTCGAGAAAAAAAAAAAAACTTTCTTTACTTATAGTGTATGTCGGTAAGTTTTTATTTATAGGTTAAGTACATTAAGATTATACATAAATATAGCATGATTCTCTAAAAGTAAGCCATTTTCTTGTAATTTATAAGTTATTGGGTGGGGTATGGAAATACTGCTAAATCTTTTCCCGAAAGTTATCGCGTTATAAGAATGAAATATTTTTGTCGTCGGTCATTAACAATATATTCTTTTATTGTGTAACAAATAAAATTCCCGTCATGATTAAATTATTTCTTTCAAAAATCTACAAAGCATGATGCTTATTTGAAGACTCACTTCGTATTTTTTCAAATATTTTTCATTAACATCAGATTTCTGGTGGTCCTCGCTGATGACTAAATGACGTTCAATCCGCTAAAATCCCTAGAAACTTTATTAGTATTCTCACCGGTCATAGGAACGTAGCGGTCCTTACCGACTTAGAACTAACCCGATTTTCAACTTATATAGTCTTGATTCCATTTGTTCTAACATAGATACATGCGTAACTATCATGACAACTATAGTAACGTTCAGTAATCATAGCTTTTTGAGATGATGTGAAAGGTTTTTCAAAATTCTCATCTCATTTTCCGGTTCGATACTTCACCAGATAACAAGCTCCGCCTGACTTTTCGCCTTGTCTTTCAAGATTATTCCTAACTTACCGACTTCGTTTGCTGCGGCTGTTTCTTTTATCTTTCCGTTATATGATATCCGACAAAAAGATTCTCAAAACGCACAAAATTGTTAAAGAGATTCATCAAAATCATGGAAGAGAATTATTGATTCAGCTTTTGTATGGCTGTTAAATTGAATGTGATTACACATGCTCATGGGAGAGGTACATTTTATCTGATTCTTAAAACAATGCTTTTCAACAGAAATATTATTTAAGTGCTATGAAACAAAAAATGAAATGAAATTTGATGGGTAGTGTAAGTTTTGTAATTTAACAGAGAGTGTCTGTTCACTCCTCCTCCCCAATACTAAGTATGATTGAGAGAGATATGAAATTAATCCCTCCCTAAACACTACCATGTCTCTCTAACTACTCCTATTACACTCTCTGTTAAATTACAAAAAATTATACTACCCATCAAATTTCATTTCATTTTTTGGTTTCATCTTTGGAAGTGCTATCTGATGATCCGGACTTCTTTTAAAAAGGCTCTGGTGAAATAAATTATTATAATGGAACCTTAAATCGGTCTGTTTGTCTTTTATATATATATATATATATATATATATATATATATATATATATATATATATATATATGCAGTTACAGTTAGTTCTCTGTTTTGATTTCTGTACGTCCATACATATATTTGTATGTATATATATATACACAAACACATATATATATATATATATATATATATATATATATGTGTGTGTGTGTGTGTGTGTGTGTGTGTGTGTGTGTGTGTGTGTGTGTGAAAAGTGTATATAAATATATATATATATATATATATATATATATATATTATTTATTTATTATATACTTGGTACTTACTGAGGATCGATAAAAGCGTGAAACCAGGGTCACAAACTCACATCTATCCAACCAAATATATATATATATATATATATATATATATATATATATATATATATATATATATATATTTTATTTTTTTCACACACATTGAATTTCATGGAAATGACATCCACTCGTCAGGAGAAATGACATTTGAAGCGAAAATTTAATTCTATTTCTCCAACCATTGACGTTGTATATATTTATATCAATCTCAATATTTACAAAAAAAGTACTTGCAGCATACCCGTAAATTTCCATCATTGTTTCGGTGAAGATTTTCTTTTGTATGAGGCAATACTTTTCATGTATATACACAATATTCGTGGTTGAAATTTATCTAAATTAATTTTTCGAATTTTCATTTTTCATTGTTTTCATGTTTGACAAATGTTCTTACTATGCAAACTAATTTCATTTTTTTTCCCAAACCAAGACAATATTCCATAAGATGATGTTTTCTCCGATGGTCATATATTGTCAAATGAATCAAGAATGCAACAGATTTCTTTTATGTCGTATTTTTTTTTTTTTTTTAAAAAGCAAACATTTTCATAAATGAAAGAAAAGTTATCTTGTAAGTGTGTCGTAAGCTTAGCTAAATTGGATTATTTCTGTACGTAAAATACGATTTTCTCATTCATTATCTGTTGACATGCTGGAAATCTATCGGAGATTGCGATAAAAATAAATATGAAAAATTAAGACATTTAATCAGAGACTATAATGACAGCTCCAGTGTAAATGACAATAACAATGCCACGGAAATAAAAATTTAAAAAAAAAACATAGTATAAAATAATTAATGTGAGACGAAATGAATGTGGAAATACAAGAAATATAGAGCATAACTGACACCGAGAAAGGGATGGCAGAAAATGAAGTGTATTTTAATATAAAGAAAGAATCAATGCAATTCTCATAAGTGCTATTGAGAACCAACTCGATGCATTTGTAATTTCTATTGTATTACCAACACTATAGTGTTTGTGATACATTTGTAATTTTAAAAGCTACTGCAAATATCACAATGGCGTAAAGAAATATTAATTCTCTAGAAGTCCGTATGCTTGCATTGTATTAAGCTCAATAATGGAATATTTTTGAAAGCTTTAGAAATATTAAACAAATGAAAAGATAGAAGGGAATAAAAAGCGATTACACTTGAAATATATAATATATATATATATATATATATATATATATATATATATATATATAGTTCATGCAAAACTAGGTAATCCGTATTGGTAGGAGGTATGATATCCAGAGAGCTACTGTTAGTTATCTAGAGCTCATTGTTCTAATCCCAAAAGTATCACTAACATTATTGGACCTGATCTGACGTCTCGTATCCAGTCACTTCTCGATAATAATTTGGCACGCAGTGTATATATATATATATATATATATATATATATATATATATATATATATATATATATATATATTTCAATTAAAATCGCATATATATATATATATATATTTCAACTGTAATCCTTTTATTATACATATATATATATATATATATATATATATATATATATATATATATATATATATATATATACTGAGTTAGCAGTTTAATCATACATATATATATATGTGTGTGTATGTAATGTTTAATCATACACACAAATATATATATATATATATATATATATATATATATATATATATATATATATATATATATATATATATATAATGATTAAAGTGGTAACGCAGAAAAAAATATTTGTTAAATTTTCGAATCCAGTCAGAAATGTTAGATTTGCATTAATCATAATCTGAACATTTACTAAAAAGGAAATATGCGTTCAGATCCGTTTCAAAACATATTTCGTTTTGGCGGGATGTTCTTACATAAGAGTACTGTTGGATGTTGGTTAGCGTAACTGGCGTCGCAGCGGAGTTTTCGAGCCAATTACAAAATTTCATCTAGGTTGTTGCGTTCCATTTCACACAGATTCGTTTAGGAAAGGCGCCGCTCTCCCCATCTAAGCTTTGAATAAAATAGCAGATATAAAAACACACTCTAGCCTTGAGTAACAGAAAAAGAAAAATATGAAATCAATAGATCGGTGAATGCGAAGGTTAATCACTCCATTATTTTCCCCCTGAATTCATAGAAAATCTAAGATATTCAAAATAAAACGAAAGTTTGTATAGCAATGTTCACTTACTTCCTGAATGGACACGTCATTTATAAATGTTCACTTAAAGTTTGTTTTAGTGTACCAAATAGTGTCTGAGTGGTTTGTTTAGGGCAAGATAGACTTGAGGGTCCCATTTCGCTTCAGGGTTTTTTTAAATTCTGTTTTCTATCAGGACTGGTTGCCAGCTCAAGGTAAGAGAACTCAAGGTAAGATGTTTTCCTGACTTTAGGCGGAATATTTGCTCCATATTAAAAGATGTTAGTGGGATTCCTTACATAGGCTCTTTAAACGTTAATACGTATTTATCCCATTGTGGGGCGGATATTGTGTGGAGTATACTAAGAGTATCTATGCATTGTACTCCCAAGGAACTTTTTAAAAAGAAAGACATATTTGCGGATCACAGTACAATCATGAACAATATTTTCATTAGAGGCAAATCGTTTTTCATTACTATTATTAGTGGCTCAATGTTTTCCACATTAACACCGGACGAGCCAATGACCTTTGCCTTACTCTTCATCAGCTGAAATATTCGATTCGTAACTTTTGAAAGTTAATTTTGCGGAAGTTAACGACCTAGACAGTAGTTCTAACATGGCGCAACGAGTTATCTTCCGTAACCGCTACACTACCTCTACAGAAAAAAAAATTATAACTATAAAATATAAGTCATTAAGATGAACACGAATTTACACTCCCTTCTGAATGAACTATTTTTTTCAGTCAATTGGAATTGCATTTACAACTTCTGCTAAACCGGACTATTTGCTTCTCTAAATAACAGTCTGAAAAAGGAAATATATTCTTTGTTTTCTTTTCCTAGATTTAATTAACGAAACCCTTTAAAAATTGTGCTAAAATGTTTTCAAGTCTTACAAATGCATGTCGTCTGCTTTCTTCATTTATCATAATCAATAAGTAAACATTTTTCCCCAATGTAGGAAATTTGAAGTGAAATCTAAAACAATACAAAAATTAGCGTTAACATGAGTATCGAATTACATGAAGTCTTAAATACATAAGCATGCATCGAAGCTTGCTAAAACTTAAGCATCAGACAAAGTTATATATTGTACAGTTGCATGTCATACTGTGTATAAAGTCTTAAAATAAGGACTAGAGTTAAAAAGTAAACATATTAATACCATTCATTAATCAAGTTGCACTGCTGAACCAGTAGAGTCGGTGTTGAATATCGGGTAACAAACTCAAAACGGCTGTTGATGCATCTGTGGTTTTAGTAGCCGGTTATTTGAGGAGAAGAAATGCTTGTGCCAAGAACAACCTTTTTTTTAAATTCAAAGTTGCCCTCCTATACGCCTTTCCACTAGCAACTGCGATTTATTCATAGCTTTACGAAGTGCATTTGTGCGAAATTGAGAAACAACGTTTTTATTTGAAATATAAAATCGGTTGGCCGATCATGCTCACTTAGAATGATATTTTCTAATTATCAGAATTTATAAATAATAATAATAATAATAATAATAATAATAATAAATAATAATAATAATAAACAAGAGAATATATATAATATGCCGAAAAGTAATTTAGGTTTGTAATTTACGTAGGAACTCTGGAAAAATATTGACTTAAAATCCTGTTTAAAACCATTCAAGCATTAGATTCTGATAATTTGAATATCGTTAGTTTTGCGATAGTTGATAAAAGTTATGGATGTCAGTAAGAGTTGCAGCTCAAAATTCGAGCTACGAATTGAAGATCTAAAAATCAAGAAGGTACAGTAAGTTAAAAATCTGGAAGTGTTTCAAGAGATTACAAAGTTTGCCCTCATTTGTATCACCTTCGTAGATGTTAATCTTCGTCTCACCAATTCATAAACTTTCATCCAGAACTTTTATTTGTCATCTCTGTATTTCCTTTCAGAACAAATCTGGCCTTTCGATTATTGCTGCTAATGAGTGGTTTGCGGTTTGTGGTATGGCCTCGATATTTCTCCCCTCGAAGCTTTCTTTGAAAGGGGGATTTTGAAACTTCCACCTCTGCACTATGCGGGTTGTTGGTGATGCTACTGTCTGTTGTTTTGGGTTATTTTTCTTCACTGCTGTGACGATGTTTCTGTCATCATCTGCATTTGTTTTCCTTAACCGACCCCATTCCTATGACTGTTTCTCAGTGCGCCAGTAGGTTGTTTCTTGTTCCGAACATTACACATAGTTGTGCTAGCTACGCCGAATGATCGTCTAATCGATTTTATCAATTTTCCTTCTTTTCACAACTTCAAAATGGATTCTTTTCCCCCAATAGACAGCTCATTTTTCTTCATTTTGGTTTATTCATTTTAACAAGAAATGCAACATTTACAGAGGAAAACCAAGGTTAAAACGAAGAGTAGTCATCCAGACCTATTCAATGTTTAAACAATTAATTTAAAAGGCAATAATAAATACTTGTTAGTCACGTATTCCACTAGGTTTACTCACTTGAAAAAATGTGTAGGTTCAAACAAAAGGTAGTGTGTCCCATGTTGTTTAACACATCTAAATATAAATACCGGGAAATAAAAGCTTACATTCTTAACTGCTGTCTCATATTCATCTTTTGATCTTAAACCCCAAATATCTCTAGTGAACAACATTAACAAAGGAATTGTCATTACCGTTCCAATACCATTGGAAGGAGTCTTCAAAACGTTTCCGGACACTGTCCTAGCATATACTATTCCTTTTACATAACATCATTGTCATCGTCGTCGTCATCATCATCATCATCATTATCATCATTTCCACCACCAACCCTGTAAAGCTCGATAGAATATACTTCATGTTATGGTCCGGTTCCTTGTACCACGGTGATAGTCCAAGGTAGAACCAACAAATAAGACCTCGAATACGGATATGGAATAATACAGATATATTACAAACAGGAATATATACAGAGAAGAAGAAAGTGTTAGTACGAACAATCAGGTTGAGTAGTAATTTTTCTGAACGCGACTCTGTTTCGGACTGCCTCTGACTCGACTGACTGACTGGCTCGCTCTGACTGACTTGAAAGACTCCTGACGGACTTCAGACTGAACAGTATTTAGTACTCCCCACCCCACGAGGGCATCATGTGGCACAAGGCCGGTTTAACGTGGGATTTCCGAGCCAGTGGGATCTCCGAGTTTGTGGGCTCGGCCAAAAATATGCCTTTTGAACCCGTATAAACGGGTCCAGGGTCGGTTTACCTCCCCGAAAGACACCGTCGTTCGGCGTAGCCTCGTTCGGGTTCCTCCCCGCCTGAAGGAAGAGAGTTCAACCGATCAGCCGGTCGCCCGACTTCAGACTGAACAGTATTTAGTCACCCCCCGACTAGGACATCATGTGGCACAGGGCCGGTTTAACGTGAGATCTCCGAACCCGAGGGCTCGGCCAAAAATATGCCCTTTGAACCCGTATAAACGGGTTCAGGGTCGGTTTACCTCCCCGAAAGTGACTCTGCCCTTCGCCGTAGTCTCGTTCGGGTTCATCCCCGCCCGAAGGTAGAGAGTTCAACCGATCAGCCCGTCGTCCGACTTCAGGTGCAGTATTTATTACATATGGATTAGTCCATTCTGTTATTCTGGGTAAGGTTCCTGAACACTTCACAATCATTATATTGACTCTATAGAGCAACAGTCATGTGATACTACAGAAGGATGCCGAGAATACCATACACCGAACTAATACTTAACATCAGGAAGAGACAGTTGAGGATTCCGAAGCAGATAATGAGGAAGGAGGAATTGGAAAATCTGATTTCTTACAGGACAGATAGAGAGCAAGGGGGACAGAGTAAAACAACGCATAACATAATTAATAAATGGGTCGCGGAACAGGACTTCGTATAAATAACAGAAAGACGAAATTTATTAAGAAATAAAAGGAAAAGAAAGATGTAGAGGTCGATGATCGTCTACGTTCTGAGGGGAAACTGTACGTAAGGAAGATAGAAAAGAGAACAACTATCTTAATTCCATAAAAGTAAAACATTTGATAATGCTTTATCCATTTCAAGGCGCCTAATTAAGATTAAATGCATACTCTAATATTGTCACTTGTATCCTATTAACCGCTGTTTCACACTGTGAACTGATATTTAATGAACTGAGATTACGTGTTAATCCAAGTTTACAAGGCAAAGGAATGCATTCGTCAGTAGGCAATATTGTAGTCTTCACTTTGATATCATAGAAATGTCTCTCGAGACAATTTTGATAATTAAATTAAAACTGTTTCATTTCGTTTTTCCTTGTAGCCATTACATTCTTGGCAACAATTTCTTTTGAATATATGTTCATTATTGGCAGAGAGGTTATTTCTAAATACAGTGATAAGCTTAAAATTCGTAACAAATTGTACAGAGTTAACAGACGCAGTACTGTTTTTTTTTTTTGAAATGTTGGATCTACGGCTTGCTTATCGTTTCTGCTGGGGAAACAACAGGCAGATTTCAAATTACTACTTAATTTGTTATGTCCAGGTTCTCAAAAATGTCATTGTGTAATTACCTATTCGCCCAAAGCAAGTGGATTAAATTGCAGATAGATCCAGACATTTTAAACTGAGTCTAAAAGGAAAGAGAAGTTTGAAATCAGTATCATGGTAGAGTCAAGATGAAACCACTTCAATATATTTCCGAAGAAGTTATCGAATCTCACAGACATTCAAAGAGAAAAAAAAAGATTAGGAATGGAGACTTTAATATAAAGAGACTCCATGTAAGGAAAACGTCTTTATATTATATAATCGTTTATATGTTCCAACCAGTTAAGATATGGTATCAAATTTAATTTTAAAGTTATTATTTCAATATTATCACCTACACTAAATAATGACATTCCAGGATGATTATTTTTCAACATGATCTAAGTTTATGATATAAGATCAAAGAAACTGAAGCTGACATTTTCTTTTGAATTTGTTCCTTCTTAAATCAGCATGATGGCATATATAAATCAATATAGCTAAATGGGTAGATATGAGAAGTTAAATTTAATTTCTACTCTAATGATTAATTTCTAAATCTCGATATGGACGAATATGAAAATAAATATGTGCGTGTGTGTTCTTGCCGGGTCTGCGTGTAAATATATATATATATATATATATATATATATATATAAATATAATGGATAGATATATCGCGATATTGAGCAATATAAATACATTCATATATATATATATATATATATATATATATATATAGTTTTAAATAGATAATGGATAGATATATCGCGATATTGAGCAATATAAATACATTCATATATATATATATATATATATATATATATTATATATATAAATATATATATTTATATATAAATATGGATAGATATATATATATATTAGCAATATAAATACATTATATATATATATATATATATATATATATATATATGTGTGTGTGTGTGTGTTTTTGTTTGTCTGTGGTGGCGCGTAAATATATATATGTAAAATAGAGAGAGAGTGAGAGAGAGAGAGAGATTTAATATATATATATAAAAATAGATGGAAGTATATATTGATCGATAGGTAGATCTGTAGAGACTTTTATACATTGGTAGATAGATAGATAATAAACTTTAAATTTAATTTCTATTAGTATTATTAATGTTTGCATTCTGGGTCCCATGTAAGCAACGCCTCATTGTATGTGGATTCAAAATTCAAGATTATTATAAACATAATATGCTATTGGGATATAAATAAAAAAAAATATAAAACGTAGGTAGGTGTATAACGAAAAATATACTAAGATATTGATATTAATTTTAATAGGGATATTGATCAATTAATGTGTATTGAGTCGATCTACGAAGCTGATGGCCGTACTGTAAACATATGTATGTTTGTAATTATTAATATATAATTTATAGTTACGTTTAATAACATTGATTATTGATTTGTCTACTCAGTTGATTAAATAATTAATTATTTGGTTAACTGAATGTGTATCGTTGATATATATTCACATATATGCTTGTAAGATTGCTTGCAATAATTGATTTAAATTGTAGACCACACGCTGAAATAATTACTCTAAATTGATACGAACACTTTAAAGAAAATCAACAATAGCATCATGGCAGTGGATGTATTCGAAAACCAGATGACATTCCACCATGTATATATCCCATCTCCCAAGCAATGCTAATTTTCTCGTCTGCTTTGTTTCTTTCGTAACCACCTGTTTCACTAGATTTTTAATATTTTTTTTCATCTTCAGAACCTTCATTTCCTTACGACATCTTCATCTATTTTTTTTCATCATCATCATCATCATCATCATCATCATCATCATCATCATCATCATCATCATCATCATCATCATCATTCATCCAGTAGTAGCATTTTCTATCTTTCTCGACATTTCTCTTTTTTTTTTTTTTTTAGATATTAGAATTCTCTGCCATTTGATCCGCCTCTTGGTTTATTTTTGTTACTCTTCTTATTGTGTGTAGATTATCAAAAATATAAAGCTACTCTCTGCCACTGAATTGACAAGCTGTTCGTCAGAAAGATCGTAAAAATGGTCCCAAAGACGCGAATGTTAAAAGCGATTGCAAAATAATAATAATATACCCAAACAGAAAAAAAACCCCACATGAGACAAGTTTAAGAGAAGAAAATAACAAGACAAGTAATATTTTATATAATGAAAAGATAAAATTGCTAAACTCTACGCAAAATTAATTTAGACAGAATAAAAGAATGTCTACTGCTTCAAAATTGCTTAAAATAAGTTCTTTTTCGTAAAATATGAACTGAAATTTTCTCAAACGATACAAAACGTCGCAGAAAGAAAATGAAATTGAAGCAAAATAAAATGAAAAGGTACAAAAAGAGTGAAAAGTTAAATACAAACAATAGCATTATTTGTAAAGGAAAAAAAATGAAGAGAAAAAAGAAAGGAATTACTCAATAAACACATATATAGAGGAAAAGAGAAATACGTTAGGAAAAAATAACAAGATGCCAAAAAAGGAAAAAAAATAGACATAATAGTATAAAGAAATAAAGCCCTGTCAAGAGTAATATTCTTTCACTGGTGCTTCAGGCTTTGAATCACGCTTAAAACCCAAAAGAAGAAGTCTGACATCTGGCGAGGCACATTGAGTGACATTCGGCGTAAACATCCTGCGAAGGAAGGTACATTGATCCTATAAACATTGATTCAGCACAAGAAGATGTGAAAAGTCACAGCGGACCTTTTGATGTTGGCAGTTTAGATAGAAACAGACACGTTCAAAAGCTACCATGCAGTTTTCCACAAAGATAATCTTTAAGGAATTATTTTGGTTCGATTCCTACCGACTCTTTAACTCATGTTCGTGAAAAGATGCTCGCCTTCTGAGCATTTTTATCTTAGCGAATTGGGAAGGGCTATCATTTGGAATGGGTAGACTTTGATTCGACGCATAGAAATGACAGGCGAGATGTGTTTTGGTAGAATTCATTGATAGACAAAATAGAACAGTTAAAGAAAATGTTGTTTTTCTGTTATTCGGTCAAAGAAAGACAATTTCTATTCATCCGAACTTGCCGTCTCTTGTTCGTATTCAACGAATAAAAAATATTCTTTCTAACTTTCCGCGGCCCAAAAACCTTTTCATCGACGGGTTATATGGGAATGAACTCATACAAGTCTTTTCTGTGGAATATATTTCTTTTTTATCATTATTATGTGTTAGTATTTTTATTAATCTCGGAAGGCTTTTTTTTTTCTTTTGATCTTTTGATAGTAAAATAATTTCAACGAGTTGATTGAAGTGGGCATCTTTTGACAACGTTTTCATTTGTTAAGATAAATTAATTTTTTGCGTGGGATCTTAAACAACATCGAACAAAAGCATGTGCCTGCGAATTATTGAAGCGCATTACACAAGAAATGAAAATGAAAAAAATCCGAAGACAATGTTTACATTTCAATACGGAACATGTCGCTTTCTTTGACTGAAAAAAAAAAAGAATATTTTTAGAATACACCCGCAGCATGGTTCTCTTCCCATCATTCTTTATATTATTTGGTTTTTGGTGTTTGTTTTTTTTTTTTTACAGTTACATCTCGAATACGAGCAACATCAAGACCAAAGTTGAAAAAACATAGTGCACGAAGTAGAACTATTTATCCAATTAACATAGGCTTCCATATCATTTTATTGGTTTATCTGCTTTATTGTTGCTTTGATTGCTACATGACAAAAACAATGAAGTATTACTAAACTCGAAGCAGCAGATTAGCTATCTTGTATACGTACATACATACATATACGTATGTATATAATTATATAGGTATATATATATACATATATATAATTCATGTATATATACACACACGCGCAATATATATATATATAATCGACTCTCCCGTCGCGTTCGACGTATGAGGGTCAGGCCGATAAGTCCCCAGGAAACCGACATCCCGACACCGGCACATGAGATTTGATTATAGTGGTGAAGGCCTCGTGCAGGACCAGCCACACTTTTTGAGGACGAATACAGAAACCTGGTGCACCGAATGCATGCTACAAGGTTCCCAAACGACCCTCCGCAGGTTTTGAATTCAGAGTTGTCCTTCTCCTAGACCAGTTGCCATCCAAGGCTATAGAACCCAGTCTGTCCTGCTATTTTACCCATAGCTGGAGGGAGATGAAGAGGATACATACCTTTCCCAAGGGTATTAGCACGTAAGTGAATGTAATGGATTCGGCTGGAATATATATATATATATATATATATATATATATATATATATATATATATATATATATATATATATATATATATATATATATATATATATATATATATATATATATATATATATATGTGTGTGATCACAATTTAAACCATATTCATTCATTATATGAATATAAATATTTCTGGTATATTTCCCAATTTCTTTAGCCTTACCAGACTTTGAATTGAGAAACTATCTGTCGTCCACATTTGGAAAGACGTTTCGACCACATGATGAATATACATGAACATTCTCAAATTTAAAAGTCTTGATGAACTAAAGACACACTTGCTCTTGTATATAAACACGTGCTACAAAATCAATCCTACAATGCCTAGATAAAATCCTCCAAGGACGAAACGCCTGGGCTAAATATAAACTCTCCGCTTGTCTTTTTATTCATTTTGTCCTTTTACATATAAACCCTTTGTGAAATAATTTTGCACACAAACACACGTCTTCCCCATATATATATATATAAATAAATATATATATATATATATATATATATATATATATATATATATATATATATATATATATATATACTGAAAATATTGAGAGAATTAACAGAGTTTGGTGAAACATATTCATCAGCACCAACATCTAAGATCCGTCGAGATCAGAATGAAAATAATTTTGAAATTTTTTCCCCTTCTGCGATAGCAGGACGATTAATAAATAATACGATTTTTGCAGTCTTTTTTCACCAGTGCAGAGAACATTAGAAATACTAACAAAGAGTTATAGACAATAATTATATTAGCTGTAAGCAGCACTTCCGTCGTAAGAAAAAGTAATGAATGCAGTTTGATTATTATCTGTGTGTTATTTATAAAGCTAATTCTCTCGCAATAAATGTTTGTTCTCATTTTATAGTCATTGTGATATATTTATATATTTTTTCTCCTCGATTGATTCTCAAGTACGAGGAGCGATAATGTGTTATGTGTTTTTTGTAATTTCTTCTTTTGTTTTTGTTATATTTTATTGATATGTTTACAATCATCACGCTCAATCACCTTTGTTTCACATATATATATATATATATATATATATATATATATATATATATATATATATATATATATAGATAGATAGATAGATAGGTAGATATTTATACTCCCTATTAGCTTACTCTGAAGATTGATTTAGGTGAATCCTAAGAAAGTTGCTCCTGGACTGGATCTTTACGTTTTATTTCATTGATATATATATATATATATATATATATATATATATATATATATATATATATATGTATGTGTGTGTGTGTGTGTGTGTGTGTGTATATGTGTGTGTGTGTATTATATTTATATATATATATATATATATATATATATATATATATATATATATATAAGACAAACTGAAAATGAATTTTGTGACGCGGTACAAAATGACTTTGTTGACATTGCCAAATCTACATATGAGCACAAAAATAACACATGAAAGTTTTTTCTGAAAAAAAGATTATTCTCAAACAGAAATTCATCAGTAGAAATCTTTGTCTGTGACAATATAAAATTTCCATTTCTGACAATATATCGCAATAAAGGTATTTTAAGATGGAAACAGGATAAACACACAGGAAAAAGAATACAATTTTGTTAAATTGAGAAATAAATAGTCTTTCAAACCTGCGTCTCTTTTTTGTTCAATTGTAGACGTGGTAATATCAACAAATATAAGTTGAAAAACCATTATGATGAAAAGAATAAAATCCTTTTCCGGATTTTTCCTGTTTGTTGATATATAAATTAACGTCAAATATATATATATATATATATATGTGTGTGTGTGTGTGTGTGTATATATATATATATATATATATATATTTATATATATATATATATATTGTTACTGAAAGGAAGAACAGAACAGGGGATTTAAATAAACATAATTTTATGTACATTGATTTTTAAATAGATCCAGACTGCATCCAAAAATCGTTCAATAACCATTTAGATTGATAAGAGATAGTACTGGAGAACTTTCGAAATACGTAAAATTAAGGAAAAAAAACAAAGGAAATTAACGATTAAAATGACATAAAGAAAAAATGGATCCAGTGGAACATAAAAGGAGAGAAGTTTACCGTATATCCGAATAAATTCAAGGACTTAAAAAAATTCTCCTTCTGCTTTCGACATTGGAATAATTTAAAGCATAAAGCTTCCAAAATTAATAAATAGTGTTTACAACCTGTATGCAAAATAGAAACGTCGAAAAACAAGAAAATATGACTCAATTGTTGTCCATTTGAAAGATGCTCTGATAGACGAGAATGATCAAAATAATGTCATCTAAAACCTAGGAACATGTTGGCTTATTCTCGACTCTAACCTGAGACTCATCTACCCTATGTATTCATATGACATTTGAATTTATATATAAACTTTTATGATATTACGGTCTTTAGAAAAAATGAATAAAATATCAAAATATATATATGAAAAAATAGAGACAATAGTAGAAACTTTGTGTGTGTTTACATTTTGTGTGTGTGTAATTTAAGATATGGATGGACCCAATTTAAGATATATTAAAGTTTATTTTGTTCAATTGTTCGGTCCTCAATATTTATCGGTTTTTTAATATATAGAATAAAACGGATTTATTTAATGACGAACAAATAATAGGCTTTTTTTATAAACAGTTTTAATTATATTTTCAACCAGTGGTAAAGGCGTTTGAATGTTCAAAGAGTTCAATAACCGGTTAAGGCAGTTTTCAGAGAGAAAAAAGGAATCGAGCCTGTGTCCATTAAACATGGAACTAGAACAGTCAGTGAGCGAATTAAAGGTTTACGTTCGACATTTATAAAGAGGGCCGGAGCGTACTCAGCTGTAACTTTGTAATTCAAAGATGAGAATAAATGAATAATGTGGTATAATACCTCATCTCAAAATAAAGACATATACTTAATAATATATATAATATATATATATAATATGTGTGTGTGTGTGTGTGTGTGTGTGTGTGTGTGTGTGTGTGTGTGGGTGTAAATGGATGGATAGTCCGATAATTATTTAGTATATTTAGTCGCATACTTTTAGGTGATCGCATACCAGGTGATCCTTAACACAAACTTGGCAACTATGCGAATGTAGTCCATAACAGGGAGCGGTCATGTGTAGAGATAATTACTATTAATTAACAATTACTGAGAACATTTTTGGCAAGTTTACAGTATGTAGTATATAAGTATTTATCCATAATATTAGGAAGCATCTTACAGTTATCGACTTATTTCTAAATGCAAATGTACAAAGAAAGCATGAAAATAACCACCTCTCCCGCAACATAGCTGAATGCACAAAACTCACTTTATGCGCTCTACTTTAGTGACGTTTTAGATGATACAACAAAGTTAATGAATTAATTTGCTTATTCCAATTCATTACGGAAAATTAATTTGCTTATTCCAATTCATTACGGAAAATATAATTGTATAATCCAATCAGAAGGCAATTTAAACAATTTACAAAATCGTTGTATCTACAGAGTCTGAAAATACTTTACGAAAATGTCAATTTTTGACAAACAATAAATATGATATTATTTACAAAATTTATTTTGATTTTAGTCACATGTAAAATTCATTTCACAGAAGATAAAGACAATTCTTATTTCGCTATGATCACATGGCATCCCAATTTATCCAGCAAATATCCACATGTTCAGAAATTATGGTCTAGATAAAAGCTGTATTCTTTGACATCAACACTTACTTTAAGAAGTGTTTTTTTTTTTTTTTTTTTCAATATGAAATAATTCAGTAGCATTTTGAACTGTTGTAATATATGCACGAGAACTTTGTCTTAATTTTCCAAAATTCTCTTCGGAAGAACTTTGTGGTAAATAAACCAATCAAAACAAAATTAAGCCTACTGCTTATCAAATATCTAGAAACACCATTTTGGACATTGTATATATGTTCAATGGCTAAACCAGTATTTCATGCTAATGATGTGATTCCTTTTATTTCAATTCTTTCAGTATTTTTTCTAAAATTAGAAAGAAGCAACAGATGTTCATCATCGAAATATAATATCATCTATTTCAGTGGAACATTATTCTCATTGTCACCATATATTACTTTAAAACTTATAATTTTCCAAATTTTTCTTCAGTTGCCTCCCCATTTAATAATAGGTGTGATTTAATAGCAGCTACAATTGGATCACAAATATCTTTTAAACAATGGGGAATATTTTGTCTCTCAACATGGATAATTTCAATTCAGCCTGAATTTTGTTATATAATGACCGATATCTTCAAATGCCATGATAAGCATATCACCTCAAAAATCTCTTGATTATCAGAAATTGGCAGCTGATTTTTCATGTAGCACTTATTTCTCAGTGGGGGGGAAACTGGGTTGTTACATTAAATGTCTCGAAGACCAAACTAGTTACATTTCATCATCGCAGATCTGACTGCCATTTACCAATAGTTAGGATGAAATGATATGACCACGGGGAGGCTCTGTGCCTTAAGACTCTACTGAATCTTAAACTCACACCTAGTGGAACTCGTATATACGATAAAGATCCAGAAAAAATGGCCGGGTCACTATACCAAATAATACTGTTGTCATATTTTGGTGGGAGTTGCCCAGTGTTAATAGTTCGACTAAGAGCCTCCATGTTACTCGGATTGTAGTAAACGACAGACATTCCCTCTGTATTCCATTGGTGAGAAGTAAGTACGACCAACATCGACCCGTGAAACACTGTTCTTTGGAAACGACTCTCAAGAATATGTTCCTTGATCATCTACAATCTTAACCTGCCCAAGTGTAGGGTTAACCGTTATTTTATTCACATCTTAGTACAAACTGTCTATGAATGTAACATTCTACCAGGAATGGCACTGTGTCAATGTACAGGGTGAACTTTACTGTAAATCGTGTAAAGGATTTTGCTATGATAATATTACTATTTTATATTTAGGCTCTGTTGAATTTGTCACGGAGCTCTCACTTTGTATTTTTTTTACTTTAAGTCCGCTCTCACTATATATATATATATATATATATATATATATATATATATATATATATACCCAAATGTAAAAGACTGAAGAGTAAGATTTCAGCGTTAGAAATATTAATTTAAAACAGGGCTCAATACAAAAGTAGAGCAATAAATATTTATTTATTATGCAATGTTACATTAGAACATGCACATAACCACTATAAAACTGTACATATTCTTTCAACTTAAAAAAAAATAACGTTAAGATAAGGTGTATAGTTTTATAGTGGGTATGTGCATGTTCCAATGTAACACTGCATAATATATATATATATATATATATATATATATATATATATATATATATATATAGAGAGAGAGAGAGAGAGAGAGAGATGTAAACAATGTTTATATTTAAAGCCTTTATAATTATTCTATTATTTTGATATATTGTTATATTATATATATTTACTTAGGTTATATATAAACAATAAATTGTCAAAACTGTCTTATTACTTCTTTTTGAAGGGGGAAAGTCAAACAATCACTCAGTTTGATGAATTCCATAATGAAAGGCAGCACCAATCAGCAGTGTGAAGAAATTGTTTAGTAGAGCTAAACGCAATCTTGGAGGGAAAAGAGAGAAAAGCTGGCCTTTATGTGAAAATCCTCAGTGTTAAGACAGCTGAAAATGATGTCAATCCAAACAAGTTGATGCTCTTATGACGATAAACAATACCTACGAAAACCCAAAATTAAAAATATTTCCGCTTAAATATTTCACAAACATATGGAGCGGCGTAGATGTCTTGTCGCCAATACTTTGTAGATTCTTCCAATTGAGATTTGCGTTGTCTGGAGATCCTTTAACTGCGTATATCTGACAAGATATCCGGTCGTTAATAACGGAAACTATAGCAGGGATTGTATGTCTTCATTTTGAATCTCTAACAGAAAGGAAGTTCTATACTGATGAGGCTAAGACATTCTTAGCATTACAAATATTATACTCTCACAGACAGGAAATTTGCAATATCTTGAATAAGTTTTTAGATTTACTTAAGGCTACACTTAGAAATAATGTAGCTGAATTACAGTGTTCGATAATACAAAGGGTAGTCAAAAATTATCCGCATTGTTGTCTAATCATATGTTATCGTGAAAGTGAATGTATATGTTTGTACGTGTGTTCGCATGTGTGTATATATATATATATATAAGCAAAATATATTTATTCATTAAATCATATTTCATTGAATAATATAGCTAGTATTAGATAAATGCATATTAAAACATTGCTACTAGACTATGGAGGCTTTTTTAATCGTGTTAAATAACTTATTTTTAGTTATGTAACATGTAACGCTGTGTTGCATTTGTTACAATCTCTAGTTAGCTGCCTTACATTTTGGATGTTTGTTTACCGAAGCATCGTAATTACAACAGATATTTTTTAAATAGTTATAACAAGCGCGTTAACGCGTTTTCATAACAGAAACCATCATAACGAGAGAATTTATATTAAGTTTTTCTTCAAAATTCACCCCTAAGCCCGATCTCTGAGGAGATCGAATGCACTTGGGATGAAAATGTACAGTGCCTTACTTGAAAAATTTTAACTTAAAATCAAGAAGCTAATTAGAGAAATAGAAATGATTATTCCAAAAATAGACATAATATGTCTATATTATTCGATGAAACATTCTTGAATATATATATATTCCCGACCACCTAGGGAAAAAGTTTATTCAACCTAAGGTATTCTATTGATAATTATAAATGTGGATATAAATGAGATTCAACAAAGAAGTGACTCAGATATCGCATTCTAATGATAAAACTGGTAAATTTAAAGAGCATTAAAGACGAAATATTGAAAACTATTTTACAATACACTTAGAACAATATTCTAGAGAATTCTAGAACAGCTTCAATAAAATCTATAGTTCTCCAGAATATTCCAGAAAGCCTCATACAGTATAAAAACAGCTTGAAATAGTCACTCAGATCAACTTACGGCATCTATTATTACCCTCTCAATAACAAGCAAGTCTACGAGAGAAATTGCAGAAATTACTATAACCTCGCAATCAACTGTCTCTCGAGTGCTTAGGGACAATAATGATTCTACTCCTGCTCCAAGGAAGGAAATAACGCGACGAAAGAAAAAGATTGATGATAGAACTGGCAGGGTAATCAAGAGAGAAGTTGCGAAGAATAGGACTATAACTAGCCAAGAATTTGCAACCAGTCTAAGCGAAGAGCAATGTGTAAGTCTTTCCTCTTCAACAGTCCATCGGTGGCTGTTAGAACAAGGTTACAATTCTTGTACACGAAGGTTTAAGACGCTTATAAGCAAAGCCAACAAAGCCAAGATACTTGAATGAGCTCACTATTACAAAAATTTCACCGTAGAAGACTGGAAGAATGTTCTCTTCTCTGATGAAACGAAAGTTGAGCTAAATTCAAAGGATAAGCTATCTAAAATCTAAAGGAAAAACTTTGGAAGTTCTTTGAATTTAGCACTAAGTACTGTCAAGCATCCGTTCAGTATAATGTTCTGGTGATGCTTTTCTTTTCATGGAACTGTTTTTTTAAAACCTATTTAAAGACCCTCAGGAGCGAGCAGTACAATAGAATTTTGGAGCCTTGTTTGCTCCCTTCTGCTGAAATGATGCAAATCGACCCCACCAAGCTCATTTTTATGCAGGATAATGCTCCCTGTCACAAATCAAAATTGATGAAAAAATAATTTGATGAGAAGCAGGTGAGTGTATGACATGGCCGCCCCAATCTTCTGACCTCAACCCCATAGAAAACCTATGGAGCATTATAAAGTACAGGCTCTCGAGAAAGCAGTTGAGGAACAAAGAGGATTTGATTGTGAATTTCATATCCGAATGGAATTCAATGGTTGAAGATGAGATTTGCCAGAACCTAATCAAATCAATGCCAAAAAGTTTATTCAAAATAAAGGAGGACCCATAGATTATTAAATATTTCGAACTATATTACCTATTATAAATAAATCATGCCTCTATTATTCTTTAATTTAAGCTGTTCGGTTATGTTTCTATTGATTACTAGTTGCAGGAAGTAAGTGAGTCACTTTTTTTTCTTTTTTTTTTTGTGTTTTTCCCTAAATCTCATTTATATCCAAAATTATAATAATCAACAGAATACCTTAGGATGAGTAAACTTTTTTACTAGGTGGTCGGGAAGGGGTCTTTATATTAGTAAGATTAAACATTAGTTTGACCGCAAAAACAATAGTCGAAACATTTTTAATTAAAAAAATCAGGTGAGTTACTTTTACCGAACAGCACTGTATATATAAACAGATTTTTCCTAATTTAATGGAAAATAAATCGAAAATTGAAAACGAACAATAATAAATGAAAATACATAAATAAAATAAAATAAATAAACAAAAAAAACAAGTAAAATAAATTAGAACAAACAAATATGGAAAAAAACTAAAGAAAGGGTCCGAGAGTGAGTCGCGAGGTTTACTGCCGGCACCCGTTTGAGGTTTGGCTTTGAATCCTCAGTGTTGAGATTAGACAACTGCGGCTCAAGTTCCTGGATCAAATGTGTCTTCACGATCAGGCTAACACTCTCTTCTGAAAAGAAGACGCTAAGAAATCATCTCCCATTTGAGAAGTGTGTATAGTGGTGTACAGGTGGCTCACCTTAAGCCTCGAGCTTAATACTATTTCTATCGAGCCTAGTGTCTACTTGCTCTGAAATAATTTAAACAGGTTAAGGAAGACCTCTCCAACTTAGTTGTCTCCTAAGTCATTATATCCTGTGTCGGTGCAAGGAAGGCGCTCGAGATACTCTAAGACTCGGTTTGACGAATTAGGAGTTTCGCTCTCTGTGTCCTTGGGCGTCCGTGTTGTGGTCTCTGAATATGGAATAGGTATCACTCAACTGGCTGGTGTTACGTGAGACCCTCTTTGGTTGGGCAAAAAGCTCTGGGCAGTGAGGCTGGGAGTTATGCCAAAGTCCATGCGTTGCAGTGGGTTGGTGTAATTTTGGGGAACCTCTTTCATTATAGCTTCGTATGCCAATTTGTGTGAACTGATTGAAGATTACATGTTTCCCATCCTGAGTGGAAATTTTATTGTATTAGGGGCCAGTTATATATAAATGGCGAGAATACATCTTCGCAAACAATATAAATGAGATACATCAACCCCAAACCTGTATATGAATGGTATGATCCCTGTTCATAAAAGATCTTATGCAACTGGAATTTATGAACAGGGATCATATCATTCATATACAGGTTTGGGGTTGATGTATCTCATTTATATTGTTTTCGAAGATGTATTCTCGCCATTTAAATCATTAGCCCCTATATTTGTTTTTTGTATGAATGATTCATGAATTTATAAATTATAATTTGCACGTTTGATTGAAATTAAAATAACTGATCCAACGTGCAACTTTCGGATAATAAGTGTGATAATACTGTAATTATTGAACAATATAGTTCATGCCACATAGACGGAAAATCTACCAGTAAAAAAGAATTCTCTTTTGTACAAAAACGCACAACCTTAAAATTTAAATTCAATCTCAGCGTTGCGACCGCACGTTCCAAAACAATAACACATTTCTCATAGCATTTTTTCGGATTACATCTCTATTTTCGTTGTCATCTTATTACCGAGAAGTAAAAACAAGAACAAAATCTATTTCAATACCTGAGGATGTCTGTAAGAACAGATGAAAGTTTGTAAAAATTAAAAGACCTTATGCCACTGGTATTTATAAACAGGGATCATATCATTCATATAATTTGTTTGCGAAGATGTATTCTCGCCATTTAAATCATTAGCCTCTATATGTGTTTTTTTGTATGAATGATTCATGAATTTATAAATTATAATTTGCACCTTTAATTGAAATTATATATGCGTGTGTATGTGTGTGCGATTAGGTTTTAATATTAGGTGTATGTCAACTGTATTAGTTATTACACTATACGTCTTTTTTGCTGTTAATATCGTATGCATAAGCTGGTAGAGATAGCCATTTCAGTTATGTGATAATTATTACACTACTTTTGCAACTGTTGCTGCACGAATATTATGTGAGCTAACTGTATATGCCGGGGATCTCCCAAACTATGTTGGCTAAAAAATATGTTGATAAACACGGGCATCTTTTGGAGTTTTACATTTTCATTCCATAATAAGGGCAGCAGCACGGATTCAATAATGTTTCTTTTACAAACGCAAAAGGCAATCAAATGTTGTTCCATTTGACACCGCCAACAGCAAAATGACTGTCGTTTCCGCCTGTGTGTTATGGGTTAAGATATTCTTACGAGTGAATACCATACTGTACATTTCAATAAGCCTAATTATCTAGTCTAATACTGTGTAAATTCCTTACCAGTACATTGAGCAAGGAGAAGAGGAACCCCCTTTGTATGTCTGGTCGGGGTTTTCGAGTAACCAGGCGCCGGCTTTGATAACCAACGATACGAATCGAATACTCTCGTATCAATTCTTGTTGAATCAAGTTGGTTCTTATTTAGAAAATATTGATTCCACGATTCCAGAGTGGACGGGAACTTTTTGACAGAAATGAATTTCTTTCATTAGAAACTTTAAAGATGTAAGATAGATGGACGCTACAAAATTGTAGCCAAAAGAACATTCGTCTCCTGATTATAATCTTGATTTCTCTCTCTCTCTCTCTCTCTCTCTCTCTCTCTCTCTCTGTTTATCTGTGTTTTTTCCCTTAGAAAAAGATTGGCACGTCTCTCCACAGCTTCTTGAACTTATTTTATTTCATTTTTTTTACCTGAATTTTCCAATGTTAACCCTGTTTCTTTTGATTGTATATTTTCTATCCATTTGAAAAGTTTTTACGTGTTCTTTACCGTTTACAGTTGCTCTTTATCGCCTTCGGTGTATCCTCTCTGTGTTGAAATACGCAAGCATTTTTTCCTCATAATGATTCACCAATAAGGCAGTTTTCTTTTTCTTCTTATTATTCATAACTGTTTTTTTAGTTCGCCTTCTGCTAAGAAATTATTAATTTTCTGCATGCTCTACCTATCATATTCCCAAATCCCTTCAACAGAACGAAATTGCAGCCATTAAGCATTTCTTTTAATTATTATTCTTATTTTTGGTGTCCAGGTTTCACTAGCACAATGAAACGTAAACACCCGGTAGCAGTTTATTACTATTCTATTTCCACGTGTTATTTTTGTATTAGATTCTGAAATCCATCATTAGGATTCGCTATGTGCTTTTAGATATTCCCCATATCCCGTTGTCTGTTTCGAGAGAACATTTAAAGTATCTCGGTTCAAAATGACATCAAAATGTATTCATTAATTCTCCATTTGGCCAGTGAATAAATTCACAGTACCAACTTCATATTAAAATACCTCCATAATTGAATTTCCACAATAATCCAACATCCATTTACTGAAATCCACGTCATGGTATATCTATTTTGTCACCTCCTTGTATTGTGACAATTATCATAGATACTCTCTGTTACATTCTTTCTTTCATCGAATAGGTTTCAATTACTTTTTCTTCTGAATCTGCCGTCAACTTGGAGTGAAAATGCAATAATATATGTATTGTAAGCGTCACAATCATCATTTATTCAAATCTAACAATTTTAATTCATAGCAATCTCTATCGATACAATTGTCTGAATGATATATTCTTCAGATTATACCGCTATAAGAATGGGTACATGTAAAACCCGTACAGTAAACACGAAGCATTCCGATAAAGTTGAAACACAGTTTCTGATTCTGATGTATAATAATTTAATTTGTAGCTATTTTGTATATTGTATTTAGCTAAAATTATTCCAGTTATAACAACCGTTTTTAATTGATTCCACACAAATAAGAGAGTAAAGCCTCTTATGTACAAAGAGTTACTGGGTGTGGAAGAATTAAAAGATTAATAATGAGGAAAAGGAAAAAAAGAGTAATCAGGACAGTAGATAGCGATTGACATTGCCTGTAAAGTTTTGCAGATTTCAGTTGAATGCTGGAAAGCGTGGAACCGGAAGGGAGTTCTACAAGTGAGAAGTGCGAGAAAGGAAGCTATAAGCATAGAATTTAGGGCTACATCTAACCATCACATCTGTAAATTGACGAGATATCGACGCCAGTCTAGTACTACGCTTAAATTTAAATATCTTGTTACATTAACAAATAGATAATCCTAACATTTGTCATGAAATTATTTTATATGGAAAATACACTGAGAGGCAACGTTACGGCAGTGGGAATGTGACTTAAGCTGAACCGCGATTACCAAAATTATTTTTAATTCTTTCACCAATAAATTCAATAAGATGAAAGGCTTTACTGAATATGAATAATATGAGAAAAATATTATTAAGAAGACAGAACAATAAATGAACAGAAAACAGTAGATAAAGATTGAATTTGTATTTAAAACAAAGTTGAGTGGAAAGCAAGAGGCAGGAAGAGAATTATATTTGCGTGTAGTGCGAAAGACAAAAGTATTAGTATAGTTACGTCTAGCCATTTCAAATGCAAAATGATGAAAGCGAGACACCAAGATGAATTACTGTTGTAGAGTAGTCTTCACAGTGGAGTCTTGTATTTCACTAATTCGTCCTAAATTAGGTTCGACGTACAAAACGTTAGGAACTTGAAATAAGAGTTAATGACGCAGCAATCTAGTTGTGCTCGTTGATACTTCAATGTCCGACATCGACTGACTCACTCAACACCACTGAGCTCAACTGGCGACCGCTACTACTTATTATGTGTGGGAGAGCCTATTAATAATAGAATAGGTACGTTTAGGTATGACAATTACTAAAGCGGAAAGCTCCTCAGAAAAATTAACACTGAATATCTATAGAAAAGGGTCAGTGAAGCTAGGTTATGGTGATGTTGATTAACGCCGAGAAAATAGGTCAGGACTTTATAACATTTCAGAGACATCTTTGGATTTTTCTCCAGAACCTTTAATACGTAGGAGAAGAACCAGGCTAAATATGACAACAAATATTGAATGGTAGAATTATAAAAACGTTGTACAGATTTTGACAAGAAACATTCTCTAGCACGACACAGAAGTCGTTTAGTAAATTATCACATTTTTAATCATATGAAAATATTTAGGAGAAAAATCGTCGCGAGACATTTTCAGCTCCCCATCGTATTATCTCTGAAAATATTCATCGGATAGACATTATATCATTTTAGAATATTTCTGTATCAAGCGCATAGGCGTCTTATTATGTTCGAATAAAGATTCTGTATTAAGTGCTATTTTAAGGTTTAAATATTGTAATTTCCTCGAACAAATTGGTTTCCTAATCTATACAATTACTCATATTTCCGATGCTGGAAATTATAGACTACTTCAAGAAAATGCCCGGATAATATATACCCATTTCTTATTATTGATTAATTGTTGTTCTAAACAATAATAGAAAATCATTGTACAATGATCGTATGGTTATTTATAATATTTTGCATCAAGAGTTAGACATTGTCATTCCTTTTTTTTTGTATTTCTTTGAATATTGCCGTGGAAGCTAACAATCAGCGATGCTTCAATTGTTTAAACCTAACTGAGGCCATGCGATATATCCCAAGATAAAATTATATATGACATGTCAATGTTAACCATTTTAACATTTTCGGTTTCTAAGGAATTTCGGAGAAAAACATGACTGGCAAATATTCTTCATAAGTTCTAACACTAAATTGTTAGCGACAATTTGTATTTCATAATGTGAGGTCTTTTGTCACGAGAAAGAAAATCTCTTTTCAAAACAAAGTTACAGGTGACGAAAGGTTCAACCCGCGTTGTCTCAACGTCACCTCGAAAAACATTAAAACAAACGGACAGTGGATAATTGAGGTCGGACGTTATAGGTGTATGGCATTTATATAAAATCTATCATCATATAAGCCTCAAGAAGAAAACGATCAGGTCATTATGAGATCAAGGCTTCCAGTCGTAATTCCCAAGCACTTATTGCATCGGCTTAAATTACACACAGGGAATCTACTTACATATACGGAACACATGAAAGAACGAATGCATTTCATATTGCCAATTAATTTTAAACCTCATATACATTTTTATATATACACTTTATCTCGTTTGTTGAGCACATTTAACCATATATACAGAATAAATTGAAACAATGTGTATCACACACACACACATACATATATATATATATATATATATATATATATATATATATATATATATATATATAAAGGTTAATGGTCAGAGTTGTATCAAAGCAGGAAAGAGTTATATTGAAAGTGCTCGAGACAGGTGATAAGAAAATATAAGTAAAAAATAAAAATAATATGTAAAGATTTTAACTCATGGTCGCGAAATTTAGTTGACCTCTGACGTTTAAAGTTATATATATATATATATATATATATATATATATATATATATATATATATATATATATATATATATATATATATATTTCTTTCGCTAAAACCGATAAAGTGTGTAAAAACTGTCATATAATCTGCATTTCTCAGCGCTTTCGGTTACTTCGGCTCATTATCAAGAATGATTTTTTTTTATTTTTACTTTTTAACTGAATGTACAGGTTGTGTGTAAGTATCGGGAGTTATAGGAATGTTTTGTTTCACAAACATGGTCAGCACATGGTGGCCGTGTTTGTAGTTAATGTTATTGAGCGTTGGCTTTTTATTTTTATTTTTAGGGATTCCATTATTTTTTTAATCATTTTAATATATGTATGAGTCATTATGTTTGTCTTTCTACTACTATTTTTTGCATAGAGTGTGGTAAGCTTGTGCGTGGGTTTGACTGGCATCTAATAGAGTTAAGGTTGGATAGGCGTAACGTAAGTCATCTAGGGGCATTTGAATTCGTAATAATATTAATTATTTTTAGTTTTGATTTGGGGGTACTTTTGAGGATAAATTAGATGTTTTAAATATTTTGAAATAGATAATTAATTTTTTTGTTTGGTTCAACTGGGGTAGTATATTTCTGTATGATATTACTAAGTGACGACTCATCTTGCTTATAGTCGACGTGCATTTGGCTTTTGTAGATATTTATGTTATTGTTTTTGTCTGTGTGTTCAGTATCGTTATTGCTTATTTTGGAAAGAAATATTCTAATGACGTGATCGATGATGTAGTTAGGAAAAACATTCTTAACTAGTGTCTGTTTTGAATTTTTGTTCTTTAAGGAAAAGTAGACGAGAGGATAAATTTTCGTGTGCTCTCTTTGGGAAATATATTATCACTGCTATTTTGTATCTGAGTGTGTATTCTCTCTTATAAATAAGGTGGAAAGTCTTTCTGCTAGTAGGTTTTTTTATACAATGAGGTGGTAAAAGTATTGTTATTGCATTCTACGATAAAGTTTAGAATGGGAGTTTATTTTTTTAATTAGTTTGTAGGTAAAGCTAAAGAAATAATTTTTCAAATTTGGTTTTTAGATTATCTATTCCTATTTGTTCCACGTTAAAAGAAAGATATCGTCTTTATGTCCCGGAAGAAAAATGACTTGTACGAACTCAAGAAAAATTAAGTAAAATTTTTTAATCGCAGTCGCATGACAGTCGGCTTTACCAAAATATGTATAAAAGAGGGATTGCTACCTAAATACACACACTCTCTCTTTTTCTCTCTCTCTATACACACACACACACACACACAGACACACACACACACACACACACACACACACACACACATATATATATATATATATATATATATATATATATATATATATATATATGTGTAAGCAAATATATGGATATAGATCCGACAGTATGAAGAAAAATATACAGAAAAAACAAACAAAAATCTTAATATGCAATTATGCTGTATTAATGTTAATATAAAGGCAACGTCGGACGTTTCGGTCTATTTTAAACCATCTTCAGGACATTTTCATTAAACATAATTAACATTAGAACATATAAAATTCAACATGAAAAGACGATGGACATAAGAGCACAACTAATCCAAACAGATAACTGAAATTTTTATACAAGACCAGCGTTCCGTTTAAATATGATCACGTCGTCGTCACGTGGGCGATGTTGTGAAAACGTATTCGAAGATGATTTCCAAATATTAAAATATTAAAAAAGTCGATTGAACTATTTTATATAAACAGTTCAAGAAATCCCTTCCGTTGATATAGGAATACGCAGAGATCAATAGGTTCTTATATCTTCATACAAGCTTGAGGTCCTCCACGTTACAAAGCAAATCAAAAATGATTTCAAAATATCAGAACGATGGAACAATTTTAAAAACAGTTCGATAATAAATCCTTTCCTTACTTGATCAATAGATTCTTATATTTTCGTACAAGCTTGAAGTCTTCCATGTTATAAAGTAAATTCAGGGTTGTATTTCCAGTAGACAGTATGTAAGCAAATCTATGGATATAGATCCGACAGTATGAGGAAAAATATACAGAAAAAACAAACAAAAATATTAATATGCAATTATGCTTTATTAATGTTAATGTAAAGTCAACGTCGGACGTTTCAGCCTATTTTAGACCATCTTCAGGACATTATATATGCTTACATACTGTCTACTGGAAATACATTAAGAATCTATTTGTACAATACAGCACAACTTACATTTACTACCCATTGCGCTAAATGTTCTCAATTTGCCTATTAAATATATATCGTTAACAGTTTGTTAAAAATATCTTGAATCTAAAATTAAAATGATGAAATGATAAGAAAAAAAATTAAAACTAAAATTAATTGATGAATTGATAAGTAAGACATTGATAAAATTATTAAATTTATTTCAGAAACTTACATACAAATCGAGCATTTTTCGTTGGTTACATGTCTGATTGATAACATATTAAAGGAAAAAAAATATTCCGAAAAGCGCATATTTTTCTTGAATAAGGTATATCGAATATTCAGGCCAGTAGACAAAAACGAATAAATATACTGTTTAATAAAAAGAACGTCTACTGAAATATTGGTAGCCATTAAAAATAAAATATGTCGGGTTAAAATTTAAAAAAAAATCTTCTTTAGAAATTTACGTTAGCATAAGTAACTGAGCAGATATGTATGTTTCGATCGTCTGAGAAACATTATATGTTTATTAGGTACTATCCAACTTTGCTTGTTCGTCGGCGTACACCTGAGTCGAGACACTCGAAAGCACGTCAGACCTAACAACTGTTTCTCCTGCCAAATGGGACGACAGTTCGAATCCTACCGGAGATCGCGTACTTTTCTTTTATAAAATTTGTCGTATATTCCCGACAGTTGATGAAAATAAATTATCATCCTATTTAATATATAAGGGGAGCCTCTACTCAAATATGGGTATCCACTAAAAAGAGTGTTTAATTAATAACGAATATATATATATATATATATATATATATATATATATATATATATATATATTCAAGCATGTTTCATCAAATAATGTACACTAATAATAATATACATGTGTCTGTTTTTATAATAATCCTTTCTAGTTCTCTGATTATATTCCTGATCTAAAATTGAAATTCAACAAGGAATGCGCCGTATTTTTTGTTAAACCAAGTACTTTCGATCTCCACCGCAGGAGGGAATTGCGAAGACAAACTTAATATATCTGCAATCTTTTTGAGAAAAAAAAAAAAAAATAAAACGATCCCTGCTATACTTATTTTTAAACCAACCGTTTTTGTTTATGTGTTTTTTTTTGTTTTTTTAATAAGACTTCCTAATCAAAGGGCGATAACCAGAGATGGTAAAATTGTTAAATTTCAAAACAGTGTTAATTTTAGTGAACTCAAATACATTTTAAAACATTACTACTATAGTCATAATAAAATATGTTTAGTGTTGCTTGTTTCCTTTTGACAGCGATGGCCGCGAGAATTTGGAGAATTTTCAAATAATTATAGCGGAACCTGTTCACGCATGTTTACAAAATTCACCATCACATCGATTACTTTACATTAAGTTTCTCTACATAATCCACCCCTGAAGATGTTCTGGGAGATCGTAAGTACTTTGGGTTAACAAAATATAAAGCACCTTCTTTAATGAATCTCAACTTAATATGAAGAAGATAATAAGACAACTAGAAAGGATTATTATAAAAAAAAAAAAAAGACATAATATTTCTGTAATGAAACTTACTTGGAAAAAATACATTTACTTATCTTCTCTTAACAGATTATTTTTTTATGGATAGAATTATTTGAGTCAATTCTCTGTTCTTTAATCAAAACGTAATAATTACATCTATCGGCCAGAATGTTCGAGAAATTTCATAAAAAATATGCGCTCTTCGACAGGAATCGAACCTGTATCCTATATGAAACATCATTAAACCTGCCGGGCCATGACCGTTCAGCCAAAGAAAACGCTGCCAGCTTTAACGGCGATTCTGAATAGGATCCAGGTTCGATTCCTGTTGGAGAACGAATTATTTCAACGGAATTTTTCGGACATTCAGGAAGGTAAATGTAATTAATATTGTTTGATTAAAAAAATAAAGTAACAGAAATTATATTAAATATTTATATATATATAATATATTTCCATTATATATATATATATATATATATATATATATATATATATATATAATAAATTGAACTGCACCTATAATCGAAATTAAAATAACTGATCCAACGTGCAACTTTCTGATAAGTGTGACATTCCTGTAATTATTGAACAATATAGTTCATGCCACATGGAAAACCTACCAGTACAAAAGAATTCTCTTATTACTATATTTGTACAAAACGCACAACCTTAAAATTTAAATTCAAACTCAGCGTTGCGACCGCACGTTCCAAAACAATAATACATTTCTCATAGCATTTTTTCGGATTACATCTCTATTTTCGTTTTCCTCTTATTACCGAGAAGTAAAAAACAAGAAGAAATCTATTTCTATACCTGAGGATGTCTGTAGGAACAGACGAAAGCTTGTAAAAACTAAAAAAGACCTTATGAAACTGGAATTTATAAACAGGGATCATATCATTCATATACAAGTTCGGGGTTAGTGTACCTTATTGAAATTGTTCGCCAAGATGTATTCTCGCCATTTAAATCATTAACCTCTATATTTGTTTTTTCCATGAATGATTCATGTAATTATAAATTGAACTGCACCTATAATCGAAATTAATATATATATATATATATATATATATATATATATATATATATATATATATATATATATATAGAGAGAGAGAGAGAGAGAGAGAGAGGTATTAGTCAGTTATGTGACAAGCGTGATACACGCTTAGGCGATAATATATATTTCGATACATGACTGACGGGGTAGATTTTTCCCGCAGGAGGTAAAATATCTGCCTCGTCAGTCATGTATGGAAAGATACATTATCGCCTAAGAGTGTACTTGTATTCACGATTTCAAGCTATAACAATGTAGTTTCACTGGAAGCGACAGAATTATGGTGTCCATATATCAATATTTCCAGTGTGAACCTTATATTTACTAAGTAATTTTCCTGGTATATCAGAAGAGATAAACGTCGGCCTTTACAAAATTACAACTACTTTAAACTAAGACTTAGAAATAATTGCAAATTATCAGGTTCAAGATTTCTTAAGTGTGTCAGGGTGACTGCCGGCCAGTCAGTCGACTGCCTGATCGGTTGAACTCTCTGCCTTCGGGCGGGGAGGAACCCGAACGAGGCTACGCCGAAGGGCAGATTCTCTTTCGGGGAGGTAAACCGACTCTGAACCCGTTTATACGGGTTCAATGGGCATATTTTTGGGCGAGCTCACGGGCTCGGAAATCCCACGTTAAAAAGGCCTTGTGCCACATGACGCCCTCGTGGTGGGTGACTGAATATCGTCAGGGTGACTGCTGATGAAACTCGTCATATTTAATGTCACTAAAATGAAATATGAAGAAAGAACAACTCTTTGTTAACCCTGGTGAAAGGACTGTGAATATTTTCACGCCTTTATAAAAGAATCAGATTGCAGGTTTCATCGGACAATCAACATAATTATGCACATAACCAAAGTAAAAAAGAAAATTCTGGTAGAGTGCGAATAAGGCGAAGTAGCAGAAGATAAATTTAGCAGTGACAATATCAGTGGAATAATATGCTATATTGAAGACCAGATTGCTACTAGAGAAAGCAAAATAAATGCAGAAGGATTTACACTTATTCTTAATAGGTTACACAAAAGCACTTGATAAGGTACTCCACTCGGATCTAGTTGAACTATTCGGGAAACTAGGTCTATCTTAGAAGAATATTAAAATAATTCAAAACGAATTGTAGAAAAGATAGATAACAGAAGTAGAAAGATGCGTAAGATAAGGTTCTGTCTGCTCCCAAGATATGTTCAACATCTACAGCGACGCTGACTTAACGTAGCTGGAAATCCTACCAGGGTTTATCATCGTAGAGGGTAATATTAGAAATAAAAGATACGCAGATGACACTGTTTTGATAGCAGATCCAGAAAGAAATGTACAGGATCCCCTAGAAAGGTTATTGAAATAAAGCGAGAAGAATGAACTAATCATTAATTGTAACAAAATAGAAAGTATAGTATGTAAGGAAAACAAATCGAACTATGAATTGAAGATGTTATAATTAAACAGGTGCAGATGCTTACATATCTGGAAAGTGTCTTCATAGAGGATTTGAAAATGCGACACCGAAATCCGAACACCCATAAATTAAGCGAAAGATGTTTTCCATAATCTAAACCGAATATTAAGAAACAGAAAATTTTCATTAGAAACAAAAACAAAAGTGTCTAACGGTTATTTTATATCAAATTTCTTTTATGGCAATCAATGCTGGAATTTCTCTTCCCAGATGATGAAAAAACTGGGAGCTACATTTTCAAGTTTAGAATTTGCTCGATGGAGAGGATATGCAAAAAAAAAAACAAAAAAAAAACATGAAATCCCGAAGAAATCGAAAAGAGAAAAGATATTTATACTCAGAATCAGAAAGAAAAAAATGACATTTATTAGATCCATAATGAGGAAAGATGGCTTGGAGAATCTGGCACCTATAGGACAAGCAATGGAATGACAGGAGAAGGAAGCTAACCACCTAATTAGCTTGTGTAAATGGATGGCAAAACCGGGGTAATAGGAAAAATGATAAACATTGCTAAGGGCTACAAGAGAGAGGAAATTATGGAGAGACGTGATCATCTTTGTCCTTAAAAACATGACGTTTACAAGGGGATAAGTCGATATGAAACAAACTGATAAGAATTCTATAATGAAATACTCGAAAACTTTAGAATTATAAAAGAGTTTCAATGCAGGAAAATAATTATATTAGCCAATAAGAAACAAAGATAATAACCGGGTGAATTGATAAATTACATTTGTCACGAGTAAATAATTTAGTATGAAGAAACGTTCAAATGTCGTTTTTCCGTTTACTCTTTATTTAAAAAAAAAAGGGCCCATTTTGTCATTTTACTCGGTAAAGTTGTCCAAAAATATCTCTGTCTTTAGTCAGGATCTAGCGAATAAACTTCCAAAATGTCAAATAAATCTTTCATCTATAATATATTAAAAATGATGCGATTGTATTGAGCTACACGGTATGAGTTAACGACCAAATGATCAAAAAATATAACAGCATTTTGTTTGGTTATAAGGAGACATTTCCCTCGTTAGAAACGTCGTTGATTTTTATTTCACTTCATGAGCAAAGCACTGAATATTATTTTTCATAGACTGAATATATATATACGTAGCATAACAGCAATAATCCAAATATCTGAAACAATATCCTGACAAGAAAACAGGTTAGAATGAGAAATGTGCTTTAGCCTACCATATCAGGTAGAAGAAATATTCACGCTATATTCTATTGCTTAGGGTCTAGATTGTTGAACGTGATGATACCTGGCGCAAGAAGAATGTTTAGGAAGTGATATATATTGTTTTATCTGCTGCATGATTGTAGGGTATGTGTTAATTCCCAGTGTACAACGTCTTTCCGTCTGACACAATTCTGAATCCTTTAGTTACGCATTCGCTATTTCCATGTCAAATGCCTATATGGGCTCCATTAGTTCAGATATTTACATCTTGGTCTAGACATATTATGTACGCGGATTCGAATAATCTACATTTCTTTGGTATTCCATTCGCAAGTAGCAAGTTTTATCCAGAGATATTTTTTCCAGAACTGCTACATTGTGGAAGAGAATCACGTGAGGTCTATAAACTTAAACTCTTCAACGTAATAATTCACTATAATACTCACTTTCTTTTGTACGTCCACATAATAATTTCAATCAATAACTCTTTACCTTGAATCACTCTTAACTATTGTATTTGGTAAGCTTACTACAAAATACGAGTAACGTAAAAATTTCAATTCCATGTGGTACTCTTCGTCAAAAACTTGCATTAAAATTCGTATGTTAACACAATATTTAAGTTGATGGTGTGGAAAAAAGTGATGTTCTATTCCATAAACCTGAAAAAGGCCGTAGAATGGGATGGTTGAAACACTTCGAGAATAGCAATAACATTATGAGACTAGATTATCTGCAAAATTTCTGTCTAAGCGAATAATATAAGGACAGTCAATTATTTGTTGATGATATTTTAATAATATGTGACCTGTAAGATGTTTTTTTATAAGTCATCCTAAAGAACCATTTTGGAAATAAATCTCAACAGACTTTTGAAAATTAAGAGAAACAAAACAAAATATATAGCAATGCGCATAATATAACAGATAATAGACGTACTGGAAAAATACAAGAACATATTTTTATATCATTTCACTACAATCAAGGGAATAGAGTGCGCACAATAAAAAAACAAGAATGAGGAAGACAGAAGATAACGATTGACATTGCATTTAAATTTTTCATGATTAAAGATGACTGGGAAACAACAAGCCGGAAGTGTTTTCCACAAGCGTGATGTACGATGGAATAAACTGTTAACACATTACTAAGGTTATATCTAGCCATTTTAACTATAAAATGATGAGATCTTGCCGCCAATGTACGATTAAATTCATAAAGTCTAGGTACAATAGCTTAAAGTTCGTCAGAATAAATGACTTTAAAGTATTAATAGAAAAGCACAAGGCCGCTACGTTACGGCAGTGGGGAAAGGACTGAATCCGAAATGCCTGGTTAGGACCAATAACATTGCAGATTCTTGTTTGGATTTCATGTAGAACTTCTAAATATGTAGCAGAATCACCAGACCACACGTGGCAGCAATATTCAAAGCAAAGAATGGTGTATATATATATATATATATATATATATATATATATATATATATATATATATATATGTGTGTGTGTGTGTGTCTGTCTGTGTGTGTGTGTGTGTGTGTGTGTGTGTTTGTGCGCGCACGCGTGTGTGTGTGTGTGTAAGAGAATCTGTGGAGAAAAATGTCTAGCATAAAACACCTTTCTTAGCTGCAGACTTAGTAATTGATTCAATATAATCTTTCCACTTCATGTAAGCTCAAAACCTTGGCCCGAGAAGGCGCAATAATTCAGTCTTGTGGCTGTCAGCATCAGCCATTCTGATGGAAGATAAAGTGGGTTCGCTCAGATGATTAAAAAATAACAATTTCATTTTTGAGGCGTTAAAATTAAGAAGCCACTCCTTACTTCATTTACCAACATATTGTAGGTCATTTTTGAGATCAGTTGCCAATTTGACCTTATCTAACTAACTTATTATTAAGACGGAAAAAAATAATTGTGCCGTCTGTATAAACAACGAGATGAGAAATGATGCCATTATGAAGGTCATTTATGAAAATTAGAAACAGCGTAGGTCCGAGGATAGAGATCTTTGGAACACCTACATTTATTCAAAAAGATCTAGAAGAGTTGCAATTCAAGGTAACTTTCATTTCGTAATTTGACAAGAAAGAAAGAATCAGTTCAAACATTCGTAAAAAAATAACATACCCTTTCAACTTATGAAGACTACCAATATGCCAAACCATGTTACATGCCTTTGAAATATCCAAAGAAACACCACGTTCTTCTGCATTTCTATCTAATGCTTGATAGAATCTTTCAACAATAATCGTTAACATACCAGCAGTTCACCTAGAGAAGCGAATGCCATATGGCTTATCTGAAAGAAAAGATGGCGATGTGATATGCTTAACCAAGTAAAAAATAAATAAGAGCCACTAGGCCGATAGTTAGTAGGATCAGATGGTTGGCCTAATTTCTTAAAGACTGGAACTATAGAATAAAATTTCCAACAAGTAGGTAAGCAAACAGTAGTGAGGTACTTATTGTAGAGTTTAGAGAGAACAGGAGACAGACCAGGTGCACATTTCTGAACGACTATTGCGGAAATACTATCAAGTACACATGCTTTGTGATGATCCAGTTTAGAAATGATTGCAGAAGCCATTGACGGAGTTATTTGCGTATCACACAATACAAATTCATTTCTATGTGCAAAGGCAGGCAAATGTACTCTAAATTAAACAAGCGTAGAATTTAAAGAGAATTTACGAAAAAAACATTCGGCTTTATCAGGTGTTAATATCTAAAATGTGTGAAGACAGCAGGGATGGAAAGCGTATTCTTATTTAACATACTATGACATAGCTGCTACAAGTCACATGAACTAAAGATGTGAGAAGGTATCAAGTACCTCTTTCTATCATCAAGCTGAGACTGTTATAATGGGAATTATAACACTGTTACACCCGGGAAAAATTATTCCTATGGGCTGTAGAGGCTGAAGTGGCTGGTGTGAACAAGGGGAAGTTTGTTATTTCACCTGATATTTGCGAGAATGTAGTAAAATCTTTAATGTCAGTTTAAAACTATTTACTTAAAGAAGGGGATCAAAATTAATAGAATATAGTATATCCATTGTTTGGAACGCATTCAATAATAGTAGATGTAAAAAAGAATGTAGCTTGCTCTTTATAACATAAAATGTATTAAAACGCTACCATGACTTACGGGTTAAATCATTAATAATATCGATTGAAAAGTTAAACGTACGAAGATTTATGGACTGATTATTATTATATCTAAATCAAGGTTATAGGAACGTATCAACAGGGCTCAGTAAATAGAGAAAATAAGTAATATAAAATTATTAAATGAAAAAATGAAGGAAAACTGGAGACTTATGAAAAGAAAGGACAAAATCGAGTAAAACTTTGCTGATTGTTGGTTAAAAGATTATAACCGCCGTAAGAACAGGTCCAGCAGACGATGGTCATGGTAATACTAGTATTGAGAGTTTCTTATAAAAAATCTTTGGCGGTCATCGAACGACCAGTCAGTGTTACCAACTGTTTAAATGTTTAATATATTTCTATTACAACAGTTATTCCTGAAATATGTTTCTTAATAAATAGTGTCTTTCTTTCCAGTATCGATGGAGACTTCTTCATGACATTTTGTTTTAAACAGTGTGGAACACCAATATAATAATAATGTCATTATTTTCTATTTGAGTTATATGTGCTATCGATTTTAGTTGTTACTACTGTTGAATGTCCTTAGTGAATTGTCTTCTGTTATTTGGTACAATTCTTTTTGTGATTGTATAGCGCCAATCCACGATGCTTGAATTATGCACAAACTTTATTCGCAAGAGGGCATTATAATCATTGAACTGAAATAAGCGTTTGTAGACAGTTGATATTTAGGTATTTCAAACATGTCTGGCGCCATATAATGGCATCTACCTAAAAGTCTCGATTTGACGAGGCTATCTAGGAAAAATATTCGAGTTTTATGTTAATGTTTGCGTGCTTTAGAAACTTCCGGTTTTGGATAAAACTAACCGCCATACAGCGTCATACACAGGGTTTGTTTTGTAAGACATAACAGAATCACAATCACTGATGTCCTGAAAACTTTTGGTCTCAGTGGACTCGGAATTATTTATGATGTTGATGATAATATTGCAGTAAATACTATAGCTTCTTTTTAGTTTATTATTATTAATTTTAATATTTGTGTATGTTATGTTTCCTACAGAGTTGGGTCCAAACTATGGCACTTAGTCCCTAGAAGAGAATTGTAATTAAATTGATAGACTTTTTCTCAGTATATGTGATATTCCTAGCGATCTTCTGAGCAAATAAATTGTATGTTGATGTTATTTAGGACACTGTTAGTTAAATTTTTGATACTTTTTTTTCAAGAGTCCCAGTGCTCCGATTACTATTGGTACAGTCTCAGTCTTCATTCCCAAAATCTCTCAGATGTTACTGCTGTGTTAATAAGTATGAAGTTCAGGTCATTTATGATAATATCAGCTCTGTTGTCTTTTATTATTCTGTCAGTTTGAATTGGCATGTCCCAAAGGATAGTTACATCGTTATTTTCGTTAACTGGTCTAGTTGGTGCTCATATCATCATTCAGTGGTTTCGCTTTTGTGCTTCTTGCTTATCTTCCAGTGTTCATATGTCGCTCCCTTGTTATGCCTGTGGTTATATTCATTTTTTTGCCAGTTCTGGACATCCCTAGATAATATGATCGAATATTCACCATATTTTTCGCAGATCCTGCATTTCGGTTTAGTTCCATCCTTGATTATGCAACTGACATGATCTCGTTGCGAGGCTTTCTTCTTGATCTGCAATAATTAGGCCTTCTTCTTCTTCTTCTTATTATTATTATTATTATTATTATTATTATTAATATATGAGCGTGACCGACTGACACCATCAGGGTACTTACAGTGACTTGATAGTGCAACTTAATACATGAGTTTGTGAATGTGCCACACATTCCACCTCATTGCTAATATAATTATTGGGAAATAACCCACCACAAGTTGTACAGCATAATGAGTTTACCATCCTTCGTAATTGCAGGTTTTAAGTTGATTGGGAAATACAGGCAAATCTACGATGCCTAATTGTGAACCATCATATTGAAAAGGTATGATTTCCTAAAGAATTACGGCCACAGCCAATAAGAAAGCATCATCTGCATCAACTGAGAAACTAAACGTATACAAAGACATCGGAAGAGAAATCAATATTACGGGGTATTACCTATTGTTAGTCGGTCTTTGTGATTAATAACAAGAGCAACAAATATATGGATCCCTAAAACATGGGAAGTGCTAAATAATCTGCTAAAATAGTTACGTCTCAAATCTTGCTTAGATGTCTTTCGCTGCATTGACCACAGTTAAATATTGCTTAGTTATCTTTTCATCCATTAACCACAATTAAATCTTTTATCGAATTGCATATTATCTCATATTTTAGTATATTCTGATGCAAAAATATTGTGTCTTGACATTTTATAGTCTAGATTCTGGGGCAATACTTATTAAACAAAACAAAGGAACAAATAATAAAAAAATAATAATAATATGGCTCAGATAGACTCATTGAAGTGATTTCCTGTATAACATGCCTCAAAGAAATGCAAAAAAATATATACTCATAAGCTCAGCTCACACATTACATTAAGCTTTATTTATGTAAAATATATGTGACATTTGTTTTATTTTAACGAAAATGATTAGTGGAAAATGCCATGAAGCCATTTCTGATATTAGATCTCTGGTTGGGACTTGGAAGGAATTCTGTATACAAAAGAAATAAAAGGAAATAATAATAATAATAATAATAATAATAATAATAATAATAATTTATTATCAAATGTGTTTTAATAGAGGATATTTAAATTTCGCTGTGAAAATATCTTGCGGCTGTTAAACAATAATATGTTTTCTTTGAATGTTATAAAGAATTAAATCATAGACAGTACATAAATTAAATTAACATAAGCAAAACGATAATATATTCTCTGGAAGATGCCGAGACAAAAGATCCTTAGAATTAAAATGAAATGATTTAAAAAAATCTGATATTTCGTCATCTGGTTTACTGTTGAGAAATTGGTCTAGCCAATAATTTTTCAATATCTCCAAGTATTTTGTGACAAGGGGTTTTCTTACTGTAATTTAAGTATTATTTGCATCAAAAACAATTTTAAAGGGTTATATTTCAATGCATATTATATTATATATGTTAATATAGAAAAAAATGGTAAATGATATTTGATAAAGAATTTAATCCTAGATTTTAAAGGCATTAAAATAATTAAAACTAGTAGAGTAAACCAAGCTTA
>CAHIKZ030005449.1:547500-560000 GCA_903632075.3 Acanthosepion pharaonis
ACACACACACACACATACATACATACATACATACATACATACATACATACATACAGATGAAGAAAAATATACTGAAAAAACAAAAAAAAAATCCTAATATGTGATTATGCTGTTTTAAGGTTTAATGTCAACTTCGGACGTTTCGGTATAATAGACCATCTTGAGGACGTATTCATAAAACATAATTAACATAGACCATATACAATTCAATTAATTATGTTTTATGAATATGTCCTGAAGATGGTCTATTAGACCGAAACGTCCGACGTTGAAATTAAACATTAAAACGGCATAATCGCATATTAGGATATATATATATATATATATATATATATATATATAGAATTGGTGTATACGGAATAAATTCCATTAACCAACAAATACTATTCTTAAAAGAGTACTCAATGCAGAGTGGAGCAAATATAACAATTTATTAGAAAATTATAACATAAATATAATATAAAATCACAACAAATATAGCCATTTTGATTCAGCGTTTCTGGTTTGTTATCAAGTGATGGTGTTGAATATATAATAATTATATATTCTATAATTATTATACATTCAATACAATCAGTTGATGAGACACCAGATTCATTGAAACAAAATGGCTATTTTGTAGTGATTTTTAATATATATATATATATATATATATATATATATATATATATATATATATATATATAATATGCATGTATTTTTAATCTACGAGTTTTATCAGTTTTAGGGTTATTTTAGTGGATGCTCATATCTGAGACTTTCTGTTTATTTATCAAATAGTATATCCATTTAATTTCATCTACAGCCAAGATTATTCGAAGGAACGTAAGAAAGAAAATATGCATGAATACGAAACTGATAATCGCACTTAATTTAGGATCGGTCGAATGGATTTTGATTACATTTGAGCAGAAGAAAGATAACGAATAATCAAATATTATCATATTGAATCTGTAAATATTTGAATATCTGGATGCTTTAGATGAAAGTAAATAGATTTCAATCATTCGAAAAAATAACCTGGATCAGGAATAGGAAAGTAAGTATGAAAGCATTTTTTTATCAGCTTTGTTTTTATTATTCAACAGTATGTTTATTTATTTGCATCTACTGGCCTGAAAATCCGAGAAATCTTGTTAAAGATATACGACCTTAAGCAGGACTTGTACATGGGTCTCTGAGGAGAAAAGCGTCATTAAATTCGACGTAACTTGACGTAGAATACTTATTTGGAACACATATCTTTCACGATTCTTTGTAGGAGAAAACCGTTTGTTAGATCTAACGTTAAAAAGTGAAATACTATTTTCAGTTTCTAACAAATAAATTAACGGAGCGTCTGTTTAAATATAGTCATCGAAGAAAATCAAATATCCACAAAAATAAATTATAGCATGACAATACACCCACATACACGAACACACAAACATATATATGGACATTCTTAAAGAGATATATATGTTTAAATTGATATATATATATATATATATATATATATATATATATATATATATATATATATATATATACAAATGTTTGGAGGTACAAAATTTATATATAGTTTTAAAAACAAGGAATGCATTGATTTTAATTTTAAAAGTCTCTAGGGCCCTTTCAGCCAACATCTCATCAGGAGACAATCATTGGATCAGCGAAAAGAATATTAACGATAATGAAGAAAAAAGAGGGGGAAACACTAAAATAACAAACAAGTATATATACTTGTAACGAGGGAGGGGAAATAATCGTGTAAATAAATTAGCGAGGGACAGCTAAAATAAAATATCCCCAACAGATTAAGAGACTTTACAAATTCTTTCTGCCAGTAGAGAGAAGGTTTCTTAATCCTATACAGACCGATTCCAAAATCTTCAAATGATTGTTGGAATCGGCTGTATGAATAATTTTAAACCACTCTTTTTTAAACACTTTTTGCAGGCTATATTCTCAACTAAATGTTGAGCAATAGCCGATTCCATATTCATGGGGGGAAGATAGCATATTCTATCTATCTTACCAAGTCGTATTTTTGGAAGGTACGTGCTGATTAATTCTAGTTTCCAAATGCAAGGTTGTACGTCCCACATAACCAGCAGCACACTGGCAATTAAATTCATATACTAAATTACTCAATTTGATGTAGGGCAATACATCCTTGCGAAAAGACGGAAACGCAGACCTAGTTCGAAAAATGCTACGTAAAGCAACTGATAGGAAACAACCGGAAACCGACTTTTCTAACCTGCTTAATTAAGCCCTGACCCCTATCCCCAATCCAAGGAAACTTCAAATAAACCGGACATTTAGAAGGCCCCTGGATTTTAGGGGAATGAAATTCCTTAGTCTTCTTACTAATAATATAGTCAATAAGGGCCTCCGGATAGCCGTTACTAAGGAAAATCTCCCTAATGTTCTCAAATTCACGGTCCAATCTAAAAGGAGAACAAATTTTAAGCGCTTTATACACCAAGGTTTTAACAAGATTGATTTTCCTTGATGCAGGAGCAAATGAACGTCAATGCAAATAAAGACCCGTAAAGGTGGGTTTACGATAGATGCTAGTAGTAATTCCAACAATCATTTGAAGATTTTGGAATCGGTCTGCATAGGATTAAGGAAACCTTCTCTCTGCCGGCAGAAAGAATTTGTAAAGTCTCTTAATCTGTTGGGGGATATTTTATTTTAACTGTCCCTCGCTAATTTATCTACACGATTATTTTCCTTCCCTCGTTACAAGTATATATACTTGTTTGTTATTTTTAGTGTGTTTCCCCTCTTCATTATCGTTAATATTCTTTTCGCTGATCCAACGATCCAACGATCAATGCATTCTTGTTTTCCTATATATATATATATATATATATATATATATATATATATATAATGTGGACAATGTCCGACAATTTTTTAAGATATATAAATATATTTATGAATATTGTGTATGTGTATATATAAAAAAATATATATATATATATATATATATATATATATATATATATATATATATATATATATATATGTGTATATATATATATATATATACATATATACATATATATATATATATATATATATATATATATATATATATATATATATATATATATATATATATATATATATATATATATATATACAAACAATTTATGGTTTAATTCTGTACATAGCCGTTGTTTGTTTTGGATTTTATTGACCGTACACTATTGTAATGTCAGTTGGGCAACATCTATGAGAAAAGGAGCCCCATGGCAACAGAGATTTGGAATCAGCATGCTGTAGTGCTTGCGTTCGCGGGGAAAGCAACAATACGAACATTTCAGAGGATTTGATTGTCAATCTGAGGATAATGCAGGGGATATGGAAAGGATTGGGCGGGTGTAATTATGATTACAGTGGTACGGCAGATCGGAAAAATCACTCTGGTCTTTCTGATAAGAGATCAACTTTAGAAATGAGAGTCTCAGACTGAGTCCCACATCAAGTAGCTTAAGGGGTAGAGCTGTACTGGATCAAGACGGTGGCGGCCTGAGGTCCCTATGTCTGGTAATAGAACAGAGCACAATGCCAAACAAGAAGGAGAAACCTGTCATAGCTCTCAGACCATATATATATATATATATATATATATATATATATATATATATATATATATATATATGTGTGTGTGTGTGTGTTGTGATGAATATGAGAGAAAAGGAAAATTTGATGGGCTCTCGTACATTGTTGGTGTCTATATGCTTTTTTATGGAACTTTAGCCAGGTAAGTGACTCGTGAAGTACCTGCTAAAGGTATGACTGATAGCTAATAGTCTTGTACTGAGAAGTTAAATTGATACACTGTATTGGTCATTGCTAATTTAGATTTAATAGGCTCGTTTTGATTACTGACGACGATGTTGGCTTTTTTTCCATTTCCTGTTATATATACGTTCTAACTATTTGCCGGCTGAGATATGGTGGTAAATGATTCGTCATAAATATATATATATATATATATATATATATATATATATATATATATATATATATATTGCGACGAATCATATATATATATATATATATATATATATGCGACGAATCAATATATATATATATATCACGACGATCATATATATATAATCACGTTGGGTCCCTTAACCCTATATAGCTATATCTCTAATATAGGACAGTTCTTACAACCACTTATTTTATTCTTTCCTTACACACACATACTCACACATATGTGTGTTTATGTGCCTGTGTGCCTGTGTGCCTGTGTGCCTGTGTGTGTCTCTGTGTGTGTGTGTCTGTTTCTGTGTGTTTAAATATTTTTTATGTATACTATTATTTGAGAAGATGTTCTGTTTTTATTATTCGACAGTATACATACACACACCCTATACACACATATATACATCATCATTAATAATAATAATAATAATAATAATAATATACTACAATAGCGTATCCGTGCTATCAATATAAAAATAACATATCAACTTCATCGACATTGGCAAATATTGCTGCAGCATTTACATTAAGACATATCTACGTTGTTTTCTTCCTTTGCCTGTGACAGGAAAGGCAACAAAATATCCAGTTATCTTCCACAAAAATGAAAGAAAATCAAGAAACGAGCGGTTTTGATTTCTGCTGATTGCCTGCAACAATATCAACCCATTTTTCAAATCTGTTGTCACGAAAGGAAATGCTTCGTTTATGATAATATTCAACTCAGTTTCAGTTTAAGTATCTACTCCTTTTACTCAGAATATAGTTGTTATCACTTCCAATCAAAAGCCGTTCGTTTCAATGATGCAATTCCAAAAATTTATTGATATTTTTAAGGTCTTTATGCTACTCACTATTTTAGAGTCACATATAATTCTCTACAATTTATTATTATTTATATATTTCTATACGTTCTCTTTACAGTATTTACATTAGTCGGACTATTGTCCTCATCTTAGTCGCCATATTTGTCACAACGTTTCGGCCGTTGTACGCTCCGGCCTTCTTCAGGTGGTTGGAATTTCGAACTGAACCCTTTATTTCGATCGCTGGGGTAGACTGTTCTAATTCCACGTGCCATGTTTGATGGATGTCAGTTATCAGTTATCTCCTGCTAATTTTCAAATATGGCGACAAAGATGAGGACAATAGTCCGACTAATGTAAATACTGTACATAATACCTCATCTCAGAAATATAGACAAACGTTATCATTACTTTGTTACTGTGTATATTTTTTTAAATATTGAGCTACCGTTTCCGGTATATAACTTTTATATATTTCTCTTTGGATTCAATATAATATTACACTGTAAGAGGTTATACATATTTAAACCCTGGAAAATATTACATAGTTTTCTCTATTTCACTGTATTGATATTGTACCTTGTGGTTAACATCCAGCATTTTTCTTCTTGTCATTTCCTATCTAAATCTTCTCTTCAAGTTTGCAATCGCACCGATTTTATTTCTTCTGATTCCTTCTGAAGCAAGAAGATATACAACCTATTAGCATTCTAAACTTTTGACATTCAAACTTTCAGAATTTCTTGGAGAGCATTCGCACACACACACACACGCGTGCGTACGCGTGCTCACAAGAAAGCGCGCACCACACGCAAACATAACTAATACTTGTTATACCTGACGTACCTATTCTATTTTTAATAGACTCTCCCACACATAATATGTAGTAGTAGTAGTAGCGGTCGCCAGTTGGGCTCAGTGGTGTTGAGTGAGTCAGTCGATATCGTAGTACCAAACATCACAACTAGATTGCTGCGTCATTAACTCTTATTTTAAGTTCCTAACGTTGTGTACGTCGAACCTAATTTAGGACGACTTATTGAAATACAAACCTCCACTGTGAAAACTACTCTACAACATACTATAAATTCATATTTACTTTTATTACAGGGGAAAAATTATAGATATATTTACATTTCGTTGATTCTTCTTCCTATGATATATATATATATATATATATATATATATATATATATATATATATATATTAGAAAACAGATTCAACGAAATTTAAATATATCTATAATTCTTTCTTCCCTGTAATAAAAGCAAATATGAATTTGTATTATTAGCTATTGTTTTGGGGCACCTCGAGGTTTAGCAAGCTTGTCTTGCTAGAGCAATTACAGCTGAGTAGTGAGTTCGATTCTCGCTGGGTACCCCTAATTTCGGCCTTGTTCCAAATCTAATCTGTGCTTGGAATAATCACTATCAGCTATTGTTTCGGTGAAATTAATCAGAAACAAAATACACAAACAATAAAAGTAATGCAAAAATAAATTAGGCAAGTTGCAAATTTCCATGCCAATTACGCATTTTTAATTGCCTAAGTTTAATAGTGATACGATATATTGTATTTCAGTATAACTATCTTCGATTTGTGTAGTCTTTTTTGTATAAACATACGTACATGGTAAATGGGCGTTATTATATTTGTATCTTTACTCTTGCAGGGATATCTCTTGATGTTTTTCTATAAATATATGTAGGTGCAGAATGGGAGGTTATATCCTTTGGATTCTTACTGTTCTCAGTAAAAGTAATACCTTCCTGATTATCAAACGGAGTAAAATGTATAGCCATTTTGTGTTAAATAAACTCTTTTAAATCGCTGTCACCTCAAGCATGGCAGTAATGCCATTAAAACACAATGGGTTACAGGGCGCAGGAACAGAAACCATAACGATGAACAGAAAAAGAGAGTAATCAGGGGACAGTAGATAGCGATTGATATGGTGTTTATTTTATATTTTTTTCGCTGGAGGCAGAAGAGATATCCCCAAGCTAGAAATGTGAGGCAAGAAACTTTTAGCTTAGATTTTACGGTTACATCTAACCCGCTCATCTGTTGACTTTTAAGATATCGACGCCGATATTAAAGTGTAGCGGTTTAATAATAATAATAATAATAATAATAATAATAATAATAAACTCTTCATACCATAGCGAAGGGCTCATCCGAAAAAATACCATGAAAGTATTTACAAAAATGTCATAGAGAGGCAAACTTAAGGCGGTAGGAAATGGGGTGGAGCAGAGACGACCGATCAGAACCAAACTAGTTACTGATTCTTCTTTGAAACTAATCGAGGATCTCAAGATACATAACAGGGCTGCCGGACCATATGTGACAGCAATATTCAAATCAAGGACGAATGATACATTTATAGGCATGTAAGATAGAATCTGGAGAAAAAAAATTGTTTCGCCTGACATAGTGAACTGTCTTTCTTAGTAGCTAACCTAGCTATGGATTCAATATAATCTTTCCACTTCATATAAGCAGAGAATGCGAGATTGAGAAGGCGCAAAGAATCACTTTCCTCGCTGTTAGTATCAGTCATGATGATAAAAAGCAGCGAGCGGTCTACTTTAGTTCTGGGTGTTTTAAAATTAACACGCAATCTTCTGTTTAGTTAACGATGGTCTTGAGGACGTTTTGGTGATTAGTTGAAATTTTGACATTGTCGGATTGATAAGGCTTACTATTGAGGCTGGAATAAATTGTCGTGTCGTCAGTGTTAATATCATATTGAAGGCTGATATTATCAGAAAGGTCATTAATGAAAATTAAAAACAAAAGGATCTAGACAAGTAGACATTCATTTCACATTTTGATAGGAACAACTGGATCAGTTATAGAAAGTATCGGAGATCATGTAATTTTTAGCTTATAAGGAGAAGATCTGAACGCAAGATCATGGTAATGGATTTCAAGATATCCAATGCTAGAGTCCGGGCTACACCGTTTTTATAGAGCATGATAGACGCTTTCCGCAACTATCGTCAGTACATCAGTAATTGACCTGGAGAAATGAAAACCATATTGCTTGTCTGAGAAAAAACCCTATGATGTAAGACAATCAAATAATTCAGCATTCATTAGGACAACTAGGAATTTCCCTAAAATAAGTAGAAGTCCAGTAGGCCGAAGGTTCACTTCATGACTTCAAGGAGGCAGTAAAGCAAGAGATCCAGGCGCAGAAGGATCTTTCTTGCAGGAAAGATTTAATTTCCATGAATGTTCCAACTATGTTCAATTATTTGCCGACTTTCTAAATAAATGAAACATGGAAATTAATTACCAAGTTGAAGACATTGAAATTTAAATCAAAGTAGTAATTAAATAACTTAAAGCGCATCTGATTACGATCATTATTCAACCGGAGTGACACGCATATCTAGTAACAGAATTAACCTAAAAATGCCTGATTATTAACTAGGAATCGTGTGAAAACAGGTAAGAGAAAATCGATAGAAGATATTTGATGAGATTATTGAATATCAGAATGCTATCGGAATAAGCAGTGTTAGACTGCGGATGGCAAGTGGGGCCCTGATAGAGGAACCTCCGTTTGAGTGGGCTTCTATATCAAATTAAAAAAAAAAACAGTAATAAATACAGACAACTGTTTTAGTAGTAAAACTATTTTCAAAGGTAAACATCATAAATACATGGTTAAGAAATTCGCCGTCTGAGGCGAATTTTGAATCAGATTTTTGCTATCCATTCAAAAGAAATTGTTAGATGAATTGAACAGAGAAGTAATTATTGGGAGATTTGTAGTAACCACAAATGATTATTCTTAATAATGCGCGCTGCATACAATGCTCAATTGTTTTTTTAACATGTTAATGTCTAATTTATGCATAATTTATTTAATAATATCAACCCAATGTTTCAAATTGGAATAAATATATACAATTGTAACATGCTAAATTTACATTTGCTATCAACAGCCAGTAATATATACAGTATATATATATATATATATATATATATATATATATATATATATATATATATATATATATATATATATATATATATGTATACACTGTAATTAATAAGAAATACATATTTTTTCACAAAAAAACATTTTACCCTTTTTCCTTTATTATTTTAAATTTTAATTATTCTTTGTGAAAATTAAAAGCTAGTATTGTAATTGAAAATGGGCCCAATTTGTTATCATGCAACCAATATTTTACTCCAAATCAGAGAAATAAATACTAAAAAAGACAACTGTTATTACATGTCTACCTATGGACGTTTGACAGGCGAAAAGACGAATACATCTTTTAAATATTATGAAGACTTATTTATACGTTAAATATATTAATGTAATCTGAAATCTCTAATGAAAACAATTACATGGCATGCGCAGTGAGAAGGAGTTTAAAATATAAAATAATACGATGTCGAATAGGCCAAGAATTATATATATATATATATATATATATATATATATATATATATTTACACACACACACACACATATATATATATATATATATATATAATTATTTTTATAAAAAATTATAACATAAGTATGTTATAAAATCACTACAAAAATAGCCATTTTGTTTCAACACACTCTGTGTCTTATCAAGTGATGATGTTGAAAAGAAAATAAATGGTTTTAAAAGTTTCAGATTAATTAACGATCCTACACTAGGGAAACATTGTTACAAAAGCTAGAATAACCAATCAAAAACGAAGTATAGAAAGATTCAAAAGCTTGACAACGAAATCCTGCTATAATAGCTATTCAGATCTTTAAATACGTGTAATATTAAAAATAATTTATACTAACTAATAATTATAAAATTATATGATAAAATTTAATATTAAAATTAAAAACTGGCAATTTTAAAAATCCAAATTTAATCACCATTAAGTTTAAAAACTACAAAATTATTGAGAAAAGACAAAATATATATGTTTATTCAATTCATTTCTTCATTGAAATTACGTTCGACAAGACAAGACAAGACGCTACAATACATCCGGTCATTTGACAATACATGTATATATATATTTTTTCTTTTTCCCTTTCTTTTCCGTTTTTATTTTAAAGTTTGTGAATGTGGTCTTAAACTCACGCGTAAAAACAACAAAAACACAATCAGATTATAATACATAAGCACCCAGACATAATTAGATACACCCCAGACACACAACACAGATACACCACACACACACACACACACACACACACACACACACACACACACACACACACACACAAACATACGCACACACTAAAAAAAAATAAATCAATAAATAAATAAAAGGAGGGGGGATACAAGAACATCTCTACAGCCCTTTATTAAAAAAGGAGACGTGGAAACTAACTCTTATACACACACACAGTTAAATGTGAAAACACTCTACATACACATAGACACCGATAGATACACATACATACATCCACAGACAATGACAGACAATGAGAAATCACAACCAATAAATATTTCAGACTTAAATAAATGCTAACCACTTATTGAATTATAACTTAAGGGAGCAAATATACAAAGATAAAAATGGTTAAAAATAATATTATTTAATATATTAAAACGAAAATTCTAAAACCATAAATATCAATAAAAATATATATTAATCATATAAGTTGATAATAGTTTCATTATATATTAGGCAAAGAAAAACAGGATAAAAAACCCCCACAAATATGCACACATACTTACATATATAAAAACAGTCATGATATACCAAAGTTTCCATACCCACACATACACACAAACAAACTCATACATAATAGGTGCCAACACCCACACATATATATATACATACACAAACATACATAGATATATATACACACATACATACATATCTACAAATAAACATATATATAAATATATCAATCTACAATAACAACTACCCATATATACATGCATACATAAAAATAAAATCAACCAAATACATATATAAACGTACTAACATATAGATACATAAATATACCTTCAAATACCAACACACAGCAATATACATATAGTCTAACATACAAATATATAAACACATTCATACAAACAGAAATATACTTAAATATAAATACACATACACAATAAAATAGGACATACAGATATATATATATATGCACACACATATATATATATATACACACATACACACACACACACACATACATATATATACACAAATATATCGTGGCACAAAGCCGAAATTAGGGGGCACCCAGTGAGGAACGAACTCATTACTCAGTCGCACCCAATCTAGCGAACCATGCTGGCCAACCATTATACTGCCGTGATTTTATCATACATATAAATATACATACTCATACATATACACATACACACACATACATACATATACACACATACATATATACATGCATATATATATACATATATATACAACCACACACACACACACATATATATATATACATATATATATTTACATATATACATACATACATATACACACATACACACACAAATACATACATATACACACACCCATACACACATACATATATAGGCACACATGTACACATATACAGCAACAATTATTAACCTTTACTCTTATAATCTACCTTTACCTCCCCATAATATATATATATATATATATCACATATATACATACACACACACATACACATATATATAATAATAATAAAAAAAACCATAAATACACTTATACACCAACCACACATTCCTCACAAATACAACCAACACATAAATAAATATATACAGTTACACCAACATAATAACACTATGCAGGTAAACAATACACACTTATAAAACCATCATGCAATAAAAAATACTAATCTATAAAAAATACACGACATATCATTATCATTTAAACACATTCCCTACACTAAGTTAAATTTATAACGGTGTTTAAATGTAAGTTCATATCTTTGATTTAAGAACAGCCTTGTTTTAAATCTAATAATTTCAAAATTAAATAGGTAACATATATAGGGAGTTACACGAGCTTTTAACAAACTCCATTTAACATTCCAAAAATACTTGGATAATAACATGTACCTATATTCACTGTGATTAAACAATACAGCGTTCCTTGAATGTTTTCATAGTAGAACCAATGTAAAACTTCTTTATATTTGGATTTTCAATTGTTGAAATAGTACCAAGATAGTAATCTATTAGTTTGTAGTGGAATTATTCGGATTCCGACAATTACATAAGTTGTTATTTGTATTCTTATAATTAGTAAGTTAGTAACCTGTTGATTAGTCAAGCCTTTTGAACCCTATACTTGTTAAAGACTATGTTGTTATGTTTTTTAATTATCTGTTCCAGGTTATTTACAACTTAGGTTAATTTAAGGGTATTAGGATTAAATATTTTACTAAGTGGGTTAGTTCGGGGTTGGGGAAATTGAAAGGTTTATAAATATACGCCCTAACTTAGTTTTGACCATAAATAATGAACCAAATAATCTTTCTAGATCTTCTTTTCTTATTATGGTTGCAATTAACAGGGTTTTTATATTGAATAGTGGTATTTTGTATCCACTATTTTTAGTGCAGAATTATAAAAAAATCACTATGTTTATTGAAAAACCTCCTTATTATAAGAGTTAGCGCTAATTCTAAATTCAATGGAAGAGGGTATATGTTTGATAACCGAAGGATGGTTGGAATTAGGATGCACGTATAATGGGTTGGAATTAACCTTCACATATGGTTG
>CAHIKZ030005449.1:565000-592500 GCA_903632075.3 Acanthosepion pharaonis
TTCGAACTCGGCTCTCCGATTCCTCAACCCAAGCCGTTATCCACCGTGTCTATAATAAGATTTATAAAAACGATGGAGGAGAGAAATAATTTGAATAAATTGAAAAGAACCATATTTTATATTTTCGGTGAATCGACGGAAGCTGAAATTTAATTTTGCAAAATATTAATATATAAACTCTATTTTTTTTTAGGTTTGTCTGTAATGAGTAGTTATTATTATTTACACCATTTCTATTCGGATTAATTTTTTATCCCTAAGTTTCGGCGGTTGAGTTCTGCAATCCTCAGTTGTGTCTCGATCTATGCAACCTAAAATCGTTCCATTGGTCATGTCTAGAGATATCATCAATTTCTTAATTGTATCAATACTGTTAAGTTATAGTTAACCCCATAGATTAAATAAAGTGTTGAATTCGGAAAATCTATGTAGGTCAAACAGATCGTTATACACCCGAAGAATGCAGAGCAACCAAAATGTTTTGATATAAACAATAAACATCGGGACAATAGAAAGAAGAGAATTATTCTACGAGTTCGTGAACTGTCTCTTCGTTGACAGTGAGCTGAGCAAATTTGAAATCTGAATTCTTTAACCATTTAAAATACGATCTTTATTAGAAAATATATTCACGTTGCGTAGATGAGAAAAAAGCGACGTTAATGGGTCGCAAATTACAAATTGAGAGTTTATGTATATTTACGCGTGCGCATTCATATTTTATTTCAATGACAGGACTAAAAATATTTCTGCAAAATTAAATAAAAATTAACATATATATTCATTATTTTCAGAATCATGTCTTTACTTTTTACATGTTATGTGTTCGGATTTTAAAAAAATGTTATTTTTAATTTTTGGTGTCATTTTCGCTCACATTTAACTAGCGTAATTTTAGATACTAATTCCCTTTTAGTCGCCATTCATTTAAAAAAAAATAACCTTCATTCACTTCATCGAATTATGCAATAAACTTGAAAGTTACTTCGTGACCATCTGTATTCCATCCGTTTTTTAGGCGTCAATAAATGATACTAAATGTATATAGACATCAACAGACTGATATCAATAGACTAGCAGCATGGCCCGGTGTTGCCCGTGCTTGATTCAAAAATCGTACGACATACAACAATCGCTATCACTTAACTTAAAATATTTTTGCCCTTTCTTGCCTTTAAAGGAGTACCCTTTGCCGTGCTGATGTTGCTACATGCCTTACTTCTTGCCTATCTCACACTGCGAATTTTTTCTAAGCTCTATACTAACCATTAAATCTGTTATGAAAAAAGAACTAAGCAAAATGAACACAAAACGATCAGTTTTAAAAAAGGACTCGTAACTGAAAAAAAACGAATGGAAAAAGAACGTTAACAACAAATACTTTTTCACATCCAACCCACTTCTGCGGAATCAGAATCAACGTTGAGTTTAAGCAAGCGAATGAGCCAATTGGAGTAAAGTGCCATGCAGATTTAAATGCAGCTATCGATTTTTTTTTTGCATGCTAGCATGCTAGTTAATATTCGTGTCAGTCAGCTGTTGCCTCTCACGCTGGCCAATAGAATCTTCCTGCCTATTCGTGCCAGCCAGCTATAGGCTCTCACTCTGACCAGTAGAAAATAGCCGCAAACTACATGAAAACTGCCGTAGAAGCATGAAAAAATCGATTATTTCCACTATCGATGGAAGTTGGGAAATGCAAAGTCGGTCTTGGCCATCCGCTAATTTGGAGCATGCGCATGTAAATTTTGGTACAAATCCGACGAAAATTGCGGCCGGGCATTCGTTACACACACACACATATTCTGCCTTTTATAGATAGAGATAATTATGAAAGAGACTGATATCAATAGATAGAAACAAGCTAAATAGTTGTGGATATGTTACGACGGATTAATTAAAAACACATTATTTATGTTATTTCATTTCATTTCACAACTAAACACACATTCAAGCAAACATATGATTTGACTGAAATAGTTACTGATAAGCATGCTTTTATTGTGCTCTTTTTGTTGACAAATATGAAAACATTTTTCTGCTCAGCTCAGAGTAGGGGTTGTACATACTGAGTTTGAGGGGAATGCATTATTACAATATCATATTATTTGTGTGTGTACCCATGTTACTATACACATTAAATGGCACCAGTACATGTAACCCACTCTTAAGCAGCACAGGAAAAAAATTACAGCAATATATTTGGCTCTCGACAAAATCCGCTTTACAAAAATACTTCAATGAAAACTGATCTACAAACTGATTTCATACAACGGATACGTATTCTATTCATACAAATCTATTCTAAAAAAAATCTTGCTGACGATAATTAACCCACTGACGTTGATATACCGTAAAAAAAATAATGCAAACCAATAAACCAAACTAAAATGCATAACTCTTATATACAATCAAGCAGAATTTCATAGAATCATTATAAAGTAAACCAATTATATTATAGAAACTAATTTCATTCATTTATCTTAAAAAAGATATCTTTAATAAAGAGCATAGGCTATGCTTCATAAATAATAACTATCCCAAATGAAGTAAATACAATATTTTTATTGGAATTTAATCTTCCGTTTAATATCCATATATAGTGATAATGCATTGACAATATGCTTTTAAATGTCATTATCTATTATTATTCATTAAATATAGGATTCATAAAAGCTGCTTATTTTTAATAATTTTACGCCTAAACAATGTAATAAAAGTCACTAGTGTTCAAAAGGGTTCTGAGAATGAATGTAACCGAAAGAACTAATAACCAACATGATTCAAGATCACAGAAGATGCCGGGTGATATTGCATTTAATTTTTTGAAGTCGGAAGAGAATTCCACAATGGAGAAGTGCGAGCGAAGAAACTATTAGCATAGAAATTGTGGTTTAAGACTAGCAATTTTGACAGTGAAATTATGAGACCTAACTTCAGATCTAGTACGGTTCTCAAATTCTAGGAAAAAAAATGTCGTGAAAATTTTTATAGACGCGACAAGAGGTATCGATGGGAAAGTGAGCAAAGCCGAGACGACAGGTTAGGATGGATATTGTGGCCGATTCTTTGGATTTTGTCAAAAACTTCTAGTCCCGTAGCAGAATCAACAGACCAGATATGGTAGGAATACTTGATGCACGGACAAATAGTTGACTTGTAAATCTACAAGAAAAAATATTTTCAGATAAATATCTTCTTGGTTTATATATTGTGCATTTTTGAAAGCTAAAGTAATCGATAATTTAAAAAGACTAATCGTTCTATTGACTAATTTTGAAAATGCTATGGATAAAACATAATAAATAAGGAAATAAAATAAGCAACACGAACCTGATAACAAACAGAAAATGCAGGTGACATCGAGAAACTAGAGGAAGAGATATGTCTTAGAGAATATAATATGCAAATAAGAATCCGAAGACAAGAGCTGTATGGAAATCGGCGAATAACATACATGACACAATAGAATAAAAGAATGCAGCAAAAACAATACAGCAAACACTGCTATAAAGGAACCAAAAAATGACAATGAAGAAAAGAGGAAAAAAACGAAACCATGAGAACCATTCTTGCAATGCTTATGTGAATGCATAAGATATTTGTCATATAGAATAAAGTGTCGCTGCAGAGTTTGAACATAGATCGCCAGAAAGCAAACAGAGGCGCTACCATTTTTAATAAGTAGATCACGTGATGGTAAAAGAAATATATATATGGGAATTTACGTGTCTAATTGTTCATTGTTTCTATTCTATCACCTATTACTATACGCTCAGCTATTCTCCATACTATTCACTATTTCTACACTATTTTCTATAGTGATTACTATGCGGATTGCTATTCGGTGGTTACTTTTCGAACGAGTATTTAGTACGAGTGATATTCGAAGGCTTCTGACACCAGTTTTGTTCAGCGGTGTTTGTTCTGCGATTACAAAGTCTAAAGTGACAACGAGTATTCGTTGACATGTAAAAAGTAGCAACTAGTGTTCGATGACATCACAAAAATTTTTAATCCCTAAATGTGAAAATTATTTAATTGAGCATTCAAAATAAAATGTATATAATGAAAAATTGTATAAAAACAGGTTATAATTATTTTGAAAACATGCAGAATGCACGATGATTAGAAGAAAACAAACAAACAAAAACAGTCCAAATACAAATTACTAATTGGGGCTACCAAAATCAAATACGTACAACAATTTAATAATCAGAAATGTGTTTTATTAGAGGACAGATATGCGTCAATGAGATTCGACGGTCAGTTGGGATTGCGAAAGATGCTTTCTAAAAGCTAAGCAAAATATTAGAAAATGGGAAACATGCTTTAGAAACATGGAAAGTCCTGAGTATGACGATAAACTGCAATCGCGTCCTGGGTAAGATAATAAACTGCGTCCAGCGGCGGACTCTCTGGTCGGGAGGTTTTGAGGAGCGTGGAACCACTTCTTAATTGCTGTTGTCCCCGGGTCTACACTGACCAAGGGCGGTGGCGCCTGTTGGGGCCCCAGATATGGGCAAATACTTCACACCCAGATTACATCCGCGTCCTTTGTATGACGATAAATTACATCCGCGTCCTGGGTATGACGATAAACTACGTCCAATAGCAAGGCCTCTGATAATACGTTTTTGAAAAAATAATGTTGCCAGTTTTGCGCTTTTGGAAAAATAATATTACCAGCTATATGTTTTTGAAAAAATAATATTACCAGCTATACATTTTTGAGGAAAAAAGTATTAACAGAAATAGATTTTTGACAAAACAAAAATATTACCAGGAAAAAAACAGTTGTCGCTATTAAATGTCCCATTGAAGTTGATATTCCGTAAAACGTAACATAGTAAACGAAACGAAACGAAACGAAACCCAACATGGAAAAAAATACTGAAGTCTTAACTAAATGTGGTCATTCAGTGAATGCTGGAACATATCCTCTGAAATAAAGACAAGCAACCAAAATTTTGTCCAACAGAACGATACTGAGAATAACATGGTGTGGACATGTATGCAATGACAAACTTTTCAAGAAAATAGAAACAAAAAGGACACATTTGCAAAACATCAAAAAAATCCATGGGCAAATGACGAGGAAAGGTTTTTGGTAATTTTGATACCCACAAGACAAATTGAAGGGAAGAGGGACTGACAAAAACAGCGCAGAACCTACCTAGCAAGCTTGAGTAAGGGAATAGCGGTCAAGGTTTAGGAGACATAAAAATAAGTCATAATTTATTAAAAGCTACAAAGACAGGGATTTGTGGCGAGACATGATTTGCAACGCCCTTGATGGACACGGTATATATAAGAAGAAAAAGAAAAGTTAGAAGATGAAGATAACACATTACACAAAATAATTTTCTCTAACTTCATGAAGCAATAAGTCTCCAAGTAATTTATTACTTTTATTAAACATATTTTCATTTTATTTTATATTTAATGGCATATCTTGTTCAGATATGATATTTAGTTTATATCCGCTTTTAGGGGTGTGAGTCTTGAGCAATCCTTGTTGAAGCAGAATAAATATCCAGGCGTTCGGGAAGAAATGCTTGAGAAAGCTCATTTTCATCTCCTCTGGAAACACAAAACCAATGACAATGTACGGAGGGCAACAGGAATGTAATTTCTTTTACTGGCATCACATGGCATAACAACCTCTGCAAGGCCATCAATGAAAGGAACTGTTGAAAGCAGGCACGTGGAGGGACTGCAATACAAGAGCTGTTCAGACAACATCATAGTGTTGACGGACATGACACTGCCGAAACCGCGAGTGCCGAGTGACACCACCAACAGATCATAATGTAGGAGGTTGTCGGTTCCTTTCTTTCCATACGCCCCCGCAGAAGATTGAAGCAATGAAGGTACTTATGATGATAATGATGATGATAATGATGATAGTGATGATGGTAATGATGATAGGCTATTAGTGACAATTCTTTCCTTTACATTAACGTCTCAGATTGTCCCACATACCACAATATATTTTTGATATGGTTCAGAGAAGTGAACGCTAGCAGAAAATAAAATAAAATAAACGAAAAGGTATCTATCTCGCTGTATATTGAGAATACAAATATGAAAAAAAAAAAAGGTTATAACTTTCAATTTTTGTCACTTTAATTATTTGGCTCATTTCGATAACAGTGGATTTTTCACAATATCCATTCAATTTGATTACAAATAAACAAGGATCAATGTTCCGGCTTTCAGAGAATTGAGTAAGAGCAGGAACAGTTAATTGATTTTTGTGACTTTTTCTATGCCGAGAGGGAAGGTATGCTAGGGAAAGAAGACAATGACGGCAAGTGAAATCTGCCATTTCAAGATAATTAGGAGATAGGATGACAGCAGCTAGTTCGTTTGACGAGAAGCAGATATTGTAGGATTTGCATCAAGAGCACCAAGGCCAGAGAAAAAATATTTCATTCTATAGAAGATAATCATTCAACTATGTTTTTAAGCTTTCCTTATTTAGCGGCGTACAAAAGGCATAATTATTCTATTAACCATACTCAATGAAAATTTGTTACAAATAAACCCACGCGTCAGAAGGTTTGTTACGATTTACAAATAAGGAAGAATTAAGATCATGAGTTAATATTTTTTTATTTTTCATATATTTTCGCATATATTTTAAAATCCATTCGTCCACATAAAGGCAATAAAGTCCACTAAGAAGCTAGCGTTATTGTGAATTAAATAATCAGAGAGGTGGATAAAAGAGGCGGGGTCAAACTTCTAAAAAGTGGGAATTGGCTTTGCATTTTATTTTGGGAAATCGAAGTCAGCCTGAAAAAAGTAAAAAAGTAAAAGTTTTCCAATGCGAGAAAAGCAGGTGAAGTAAATCTTAGAATAGAATTTATCGCTACAACTAGTAATTTCAAGGGGAAAATGATGAGACATAAGTGACAATCTAGTAGTATGCTTAGGTTTACTAGGAAACCTCATCTGAACAATTATCATGAAAATATATATGTTGGGAAAGTGACAGAAGCCGAAATATGAGGATTTGAGATTCTTCTTATGTGGCAGAATTATATATATATATATATATATATATATATATATATATATATATATATATATATATATATTGAAACAGGGACATTAGAAACCCATGATAGTATTTTATTTCGAAAACCGATACTTGCTAGAAAGATTTTCGCCTAATGAGACGAAGTATTGATTTTTTGCGAAATAAAATATTACCATGAGTTTCTAAAATCCCCGCTTTCATAATTATCTTTTTTTTTCTTTTATTACTTTGAGCTCTCTTTGGATTTATATCCTCTTCGGAATTATCCATACGTATTATCAAATAATATCATATATATATATATATAAAAACACACACACACACACACACACACACGCACACACACACACACACACACACGCATATATATATATATATATATATATATATATATATATATATATATATATGCAGAGTAGGTACCTCCACTAGGTCACGTAAAAAAGCAGCATAGCGTGATGAAAAAAGGCCCATAACTCAACGGAAACAAAGATTTGGCATCAAAATATTCATGTTATTATTAAGAGGAAAGACCAAATTATTTTTTTTTATTAATTTTGAAAGTATTTACTCCTTTCTAGTACATTGAAAATTTTGGTTAAATTTTTTTTTTTTTTTCGTTGTTTTTTTACGACAGCGTTTGAAAAAGACAAAAATATTTTTTTTTTATTTTGCGCTTTTCCGGAGGAAAACACACGTTGTTTTGGAAATTCTTGCAAAATTCAAACAATTCTCGGATTTTAATGAATCTTTCAGGAAATATTAAAAAAATGGATGAAATTATTATCGACTTTTTTTTTAGAAAATCTTGGTAAATTTTAATTATATATAATTTATTTTAAGAAAAGTTTAAAATCGATTTATTTTTTTTACAAATTTCTTGAAATTTATGAAAATTGCCTCTTTTCAGAAATTAAAAAAAATCAAGCATATATTTGACATTCTAATCTATATAATTTCTATCTGAAATACACCAGAATATTTTACTTACTGGAAATTATATATTTAATCATTTAGCTTTCAATTAAACCTAAAATAAAATCTTTAAGAATGCTTTTTAATTTTTAAAAATTCATTTTAAACATTAGGTATCGAAAAATTGAATGGAGGTACCTAATATACAGGTTTATTCAAAAAGAATAGATTTATAAAAGCAAACGATTAGAGAGAGAAAAGCTTTCAACATATTACTGGATTGGAAAAAGTTCAAATTTTATCATTTCAAAATTGTTCAACTTGTATGCACTCAACATAAGCACCATATGTTGCCATACAATCATCGAAACGGTATTTCAGCTCATACCACACTTGAATCAATTGATCTCTGTATATTGACTTCACAGCTTCAACAATTCAGTGTCTCAAATGTTCAAGAGAAGCAGGCATAGGTGGAACAAATACTTTTTCTTTTATATACACCCACAGATAAAAATCGGATGGGGTAAGAACTGATTAGCTGAGAGGCCACATAAGATGAAGAAGTTAATCTTTCACACAAATCATAATTTAAATTTATAGAAAATACAAAAAAAATATATGAAATGACAGAAAGAAAAAGAAGTATTTAAACAAGACAGCAAAAAAGTAATTAATTTTAATATCTTTGAACATTTTCCTATCCAATAATGTATTGAATGTGTTTTTGTCACTAAGTATTTTTTTTTATTTTCTACATCTGCTCTTCTTTTTAAGTAACCTTGTGGGTAAACACATTCACACACAGAGAGAGGGTGCGATGGGTAAATTGTCATATAAATTAAAGAAAAATGAAAATAACACTAGCATCTCATTTTCACAGATATATCTGCCAATATAACACAAATATTACCTTGAAATAGTAACAATTAAATTAATTCAATAAAATAGCCATTAACTTCAATCACGACCTCCAGACTACTTTGGAATCACCTGCAACTCTTCAGGACGGTTTCTTTGTTTAAGGTGGTGAATGCTGCCATAATACTTGTCTTCAGCTCATCATGGGATTATTTGGTTACAGAAATTGTCTGATAGCCATAATTGAGTTAGATGATTGTGCGTCATGATGCATGGTCCTCCTACCACACATAGGTTCTTCCAGCAGTAATGCCCGTAATCCAGTGCAGCACTACCCCCCAAATGCACTTCATACAGTGATCCGTTTTGTGCTTGCGACCCTGTGTGAAGCTGAACGGAAGAATAACATCCACCGAACTGTGCTTAGATTGACATTCAAAACTTTGAAATATTTGTATCAGAAATTCCAGCGTGAATTCCAATGAGCGAATTGCGTCATTGTGATCTTTTCTCATAGTCACGGCCAAAATGACTCTACTATAATATACATGCATAGATGTATATATATATATATATATATATATATATATATATATATATATATATATATATATATATATATATTATAAATTAATTGATTTAAAATATGTTTTTCCTACACAGTTCTAACCTATGTTTCAGAAATGGAAGCTAAAAGCCCTGAATTTAATTTTGTATTTAAATTAAAGACATTAGTTCCATTTACATTGATCACTATTTTGTAAAAAAAAAAAATATCTATAAGAACACCGGATTATATATCTTACTGTTCTTTCTTTTTATTTATATACACACAGACACAGACAGACACACAGACACACACATATATATATATATATATATATATATATATATATATATATATATATATATATATATATATATATAATAACTTAAAATTTATTTTCGTGTATTCTCATATTTGAGGAAATTCGCCATTTTATTTATAAAACAGTATATATATCTATTTTCCTCCACAGGCCTGAATATAAGAACAATCTGAGCTCATATGTCTTTAATAAGATTTATCAAATATTTAATCCATATCATTTAATAAATAAAAGGACCTATACCAAAACGTGGGTATCCACTAAAATAACGTTTGCGCGATAATATATGTCGGATTAATAAATAAATATAAACATTACTCCTACATGCACATATACACGCACATTACACACATCTATCCACACGCACACATCTATCCACACACGCACACACACACACACACACACACACATATATATATATATATATATATATATATATATATATATATATATATATATATATATATATATATATATATATAGTATATACATAAAAAATACCACAATCAACATGCCAGTAGCATCCAACATAATGTCTGCTAAGGATACACAGAATTAGTAACAGACACTTATGAATATATTCTAGCAACTTATTCCTTCATAAATAAACTATGATGATTCTAAACTTTCGTACGTAAAGCAGTATTTACATCTTCTTTTCACTTAGACTTGTAATTTTTTGCACCTTCGAAGGGATGCGTCTTCTCTCCTTGAATTCCGAACGCCATAAATTATACTAACGTTTGTTTAGCATGTCAAATGCCCGTGAAAAAAGAACTAACCAATGAAAAAAAAAACACACACACGCACACACACAGAAACAAATTAGCTAAATATATTTCTTCTTTTTCTCCAATTCTTATTTTTAGCTAAAGCTTTAATAAAAATGAAATATCTATGATTGCTAAATTTTTCCTATTTATTCTTTATCCTATCATATATATATATATATATATATATATATATATATATATATATATATATATATATATATATATATATCACACACACACATAAATATATATGCACGTGCGTGTGCACACACACAACAACAGAGGGTGCGGCAAAAATATCTCCACATCTAATTCACAGTATTATCTCCACATTAACATCCCAGAAAAACCTCACACATAATTTTAAATCATTAGCTAGATGAAGACAGCATTGCCCTCAGTGTCTTAGCAGTGTGCGTTATTTCTGGAGCAATATGTGAGATGCATTAATCCCCATGCCATATATATATATATATATATATATATATATATATATATATATATATATATATATATATATATATATATATATATATATATATATATATATATAAATATATATATATATATATGTATGTATGTTTTTGTGTGTATTCGTCTGTGCGTGTGTGTATATGTATGCACAACTTGCTAGAAAATATTAAGTGAATGAGTATGGATTTATACGAAAAATGTGTAAACATTCATATATTGGTATAAATAATAAAAAAATTAGTAAATAAAAAACACATACACATAAACACCTCGCTGCATAAAAGGGAAGATCCCACACACAGATACTCGAATGAATTAACACCAATATTTATTTTTTGTTTCAATTTATTTAATTTTTGTATATTAATTTATTTTACTTTTATTATCTTTTAAGTTAATTCATTGTTCGCTAAGCATTTTATGATTTCTATGAACTTGTCAGCGTTTTAAATGTGGAGAGAAATTCATTATTAATTCCTGAACTTATTTAATGTCTGTAACTTTTTGCTTAATGTGTCTGTTACTGTATGATAAAAAATTATTTCTTGATATGCATTTTCTTGCTGGTGAAAAGGTCTTTTATTTCCCACCATTTTAAATTATTATAAGTAAACATAAATTATATTAAGTTAATGCTAAATTATGCATACGCAGTTGCTTAATTTTTTATAATAAATATATATATATATCTACTCGAAGCGCGCATGAACACCGTCTATATATATTTTTTGGTTATCTCTCCCAAACCCTGCTTCACCATCCATCACACAAGCTTATCGGGAAAGTTATGCTTTATATTCTTCTGCTCGTTTAAATTCTTCTATTTTGTAAGTTTAATATTTTCCAAGCCCCCTTTCCTCATTATGTACCCTAGAATTTTCAACTTTTTGATGTTATGTGTAAATGTCAGTTTTGCTGTCATTGTCCCTAGAACCTCATCGTTGTTCAAAGATTCTGTCCATGGTTTTCTCAGCATCCATTTGTAGAATCACGCTTCATGATTTTTTTCTTTATCTGTGAGGAGATTGACCGGCATTCAATGTCACATAGGTAGAGTGATATTACCTAACAGGTTAGTACTATTTAATGTTAATTTCTCTAACATCCTACATACCTTTTAAAATCCTTCGTTTCAATAAAAGATTCCACAGTCCTGTGCGGTGTATAGTTTAATAGTAGTAAATAGGCTTACCTATCGCCGGGTACTTATTGCTTCCAGAAGTAGAGGTTTGTCCTTTGTTTCATGTTTATATCATTGTTTTCGGAATCTTAATCCGAGAGGTCAATTAAAGTAAATATCTAAACTCTTTGGTGATATGACTGATCAGTTGCTGCGTTGCTCCATTTTAAGGGTACCGGCATGGGAAGTTTTGGGCTGCTGCATCCCGACTTGTAACTAGGAAACAAAATACTTTGGTGGCGTTTAGAGAGACTGTTCTGATCAATAGTCGCATAATATCCATCTTGCGGTTATTTTTATATTAGTTTATACAATGGTCAGTAACAATTATTTTGGCATTTTGCAACTTGAAATTTCCTAAGAATGCAATGACTGAAAGTAGTAATTAATGTAAAGTTGTTCGTAAAAATCGCCGGAAACTCTTCACCTTTCTTTCTCAAGCATTTTTGGTAGGTCGAAACTTTTCGCTTAAAAAAAAAAACTATAATGTTGAATCTCTTCATTTGAAAGATTCAGCAAATAGCATTAGAGCTCTGCGAAACAGATTTAAATACATTTATAATCACCCACGAGTTCACTGTCGCAGTATATTTACGTTTTCGAAAGGATTTTAGGTTATACGTTCATGGCTCTGGAGTTTATATTTGGTAAAATCTTCCAGTGGGAATGTAATCGTTTCGCCAGTCCCCACATTATTTTTTTAATGTGACTTCGACTCTTATTGTTATACTCTGCAAGATATATATTTTACATTCATTCCATTGACTTTTAATCCGGACAGTAGCATGTTAGGCGAAATATATGTCAGTATATAAACGATTCTCGCCATCTCTCTCTATATATTCTGCAAGTGGTTTACTCATTCTAATAATACTAATGCTTTCGGCATTCGGACTTTTTTGTTGCTTCGTGCTGGTTATGACGATAGAATACATCCGGCAGCAATTCCTCTGATAGAAACGTTTTCACATACACCCCCGGTCTGCAGTGGTAGCAAAATAACATATGGTTAACTTCCAAACTGGTGTCAAAAGACTACGAAAGTATAAAAGTAGATTTTTGTAATAGAAATACCATTATACATTTTTGAAATAAAATATTGCCAGAGATTCCAAATTTGCCTTTTTCTCCCCTTTAAAAACATGAATTACCAGCAATATCTTTTTTGAAAAAAAAAAGTATTATCAACAAGAGATTTGACTCGACAATTTCCTCTTTTCAAATATACGTCAATGATGCATCAGGTACAAACTAATTTCTTACAAAGAATACATATTATATTCAGACGAACTTATCCCCCAAAATCTTGTCAGCATTAAAGTACCCATTGATGTGTTCACATGCCTTGTAAACAAAATAAACCAAACCAATTTTCTGTTGCACAATATATCAAATAGTTGATGTCCGTATTCGTTTCCATTAAAATTCTAACATACCTTCTTACCTGATTTCTTCTTTTTGTCCCCTACTCTCGTGAATATTATCCTATTTTCGCTTGACAGTTGGGATCAGGATTTTAATTGCGATTCTCCTTGGAGTTAAATCTTTTGTCTTTCTGCTAAAGATTTTACCGTTGAAGATGACATAATTCTGCATTAATACTAAGTTTGATCGCTTCAATAAAAGTACATTGCCACTTGAGTCCTGAAATAATCTACAATTTATTTTAACTTGGTCAAAAAAATAACTTGTTAATTTGATCGCTTCCAAAACAAATCAGATCTATTTTAATCGTCTTAGAGGAACTGTTTGGGGATTTCCACCAGCAAAGCTGATGCTAATCCCCAGCAAAGTGACCCATTGAGCCATCCCGGCCAACGTTTTCTACTGGCATGAAGTGGAATTTTTAGATTAAATCACTTGCTAATCCTGCTGCTAGGAAAGTTGGTTCACAGGGACGCGCTAGACATTTTGTTTTGCTTGTTAACGCCGCCAAAACGAAAAACGCTCTTAGTCATTGTTAAAACCTATTAGCTTTCCATCAGCATGACTAACCTCCATGAGTGCGTGTTATACTGGAACACACCTATTCTATTGTTAATAGATTCTCCCACCTATAATAAGTAGGAGTAGTAGTCGCCAGTCGCTCAGTGAGTTGGTCAGTCAGTCGATGTCGGACATTAAAGTATCAGCCACCACAACTAGATTGCTGCGTCATTAACTACAATATCAAGTTCCTAACGTTTTGTACGTCAAACCTTTTTAGGACCGACTTAGGGAAATACAAGCCTCCACTGTGAAACTACTCTACAACAGAGCGTATGCTAGATAATTTCTTCCTCAACTGACGATTCTTCAGGTAACAGAGATGAGGTTAATCAGAAGGATACTTTCAATACCATGAACAGAATAAATTAGCAATTAAGAATTTTTTACATAAATGATGACAGGTGCGATGCTTGATTTTAGGATCGCAACGAGTCTGTAGAAATTCTGTGGCACATAATGAATAAAGAGGCGTTGTGAATTTTAATACTCACAGCATATATTGGATACAAGATAAAGTAACCCAGCTAAACTCTTTACACAAAAGAATTGAAGTAAACAGACGGGAAGGGATATTAAGTGTTGAGGGGCCCTCCCCTTTTTACACAAATGGACTCACCCAGTATATACATATACTACTGCCACGTGAAGACCCGATAGAAGGAGAGCAAGACCGGAAGAGAAGAGGGAAAGTGAAAGGTTGAAGGTAACTGACATACAGAACGAATGTAGCCAGCAAGAGTCACAGTGAGCGAGCACGTTGACACAGTAAGTCATACAGCGATACTTCAATACTAAAGACTGTATAGATATTTTTCTACTAACCCGTATCCCTTTAACTACTAACCTGTATTACCAGTTTGTAGTATTACGTTAATACACTATTTTCCTATATTCATTCTTGGCGTTTGTTATTTATTGGTACCGGATTTCATCCCGGAATCAACAACATTAAGGAACAAAGATCATTTATAAAGGATGTTGTGGAGAGCCATGATGATAAGCGTCTCATAGAAGAAGACGGCAGCATATAACCCTCTAAAGAATTGAAATGGTTATTAAAAAAAATCTAGCCACAGCGACAGACTCGGTATGGCCACTGAAGCGACACCAAATCCAGACCAAAACTGGAAACAGCGACTGGACTTGTGAAATCTATTTTCATAAAAAAATTGATTTAAAAGAAAGAATTGATACATTCTACCGACAGTAGTATTATTCGTTACTCTGTCAGGAATCACCGAAACTTTCCTTATAAGGAAACACTTACTATTCACATTACATCTATCATACATGTTCCTATATGAACATGGCATGAATCTGTTCATGCTAAACAAGGCGAAGGAGTAACCAAAATGCAAGTGGTTACTGAAAGAGAAAAAAAATCTGAGAAAACGTTACTGGAAAGAGTAAAGCAATTAAAGTACAAAAAAATCACGGGGAAAAAAGAATTTTCGCCCAAGGCACCAAGTAAAAACCCGAGTCATGTTCTCAAATAGCTTCCTCAGATAGAAACCTTCACATGGGTGTCACGTGCTGACAATACTGTTTAGCTGCATACAACCATCTTTAACATCAACGGGTTAAATGCTTTTAATTGTGTGATGCCTATGGGTCATTGCGAAAACGATTCATCTCAGAAACATCGTCGACTGACGCTATAGAATCGAATACAAAGAACAAATCGCATCATTTGAGAACTTTCAACAGCAGCAACAGCTTAAATGGATATCTCATGTAACTCGAATAGAAAATACTGATAAAATAAAGATAATGACGTTTCCACGGTATTTCAAACAAATGGTTAGGAAAGGAAACACAATTAATACTACAAGTAGAATAACAGCTAATTGGGAAAACGATTTTGCTGAAAAACGATTTTGCTGAAAAACGATTTTGCTGAAAAACGATTTAAGCAAAATATTTTATAAATTTAAACTGAAAGCAGCAGATTGCTGAGTGCTCGGTCAATGAATGCATGCCAAATATTGACGATACTGATACCATAAATTTTATCGCAGCATATTCGTTCACCTATGATTTATAAAATACACAATAACAATTTTAGCCCCAAACACACTAACATTGTATGAATTCAGCATTTTCATGTTCATATCGCTAGCTGTTAGCATACCTGTATTTTATGCCTGCTGGGATGGAGAGCTATCCAGCTAACACGGAGCGTTTTTTTTTTTGAAGATGCAGACATGGTGTGGTGAGTTCCTTTAACGTTGTAATCATCTATATTCCTGAGACCAGACTAATCTTTCATCACTAATTTTGTCACAGCATTATGGTAACTCTGCCAAGTACTGCGACTGAAAAGATCTGCACTGATCAATTATAAGATCAGAAAACGTTTTTCTTTACTGAGCAATCATTATCGAAGGTATAAGATATTTTCGCCTTTTTTTCAATTGGGAATCCCTAGTTTAGACGATGAGAGCATGTTCTAATATCTTCATTGAGATTAGTATCCATTTTCTGTTAATATAATGCTACACGTTATCCTTTCTGCAGTTTTACAAGAAAACGTCACAGGAACGTCGTGGGAGTCTAGAAAAAAAACGTTTTAGAGATAGTTTGTAGCAACGTTATTTTGTTAGCATAGATAATCCCTGTTGCAGAAGCCATTGTTCTATACAAAGTGGAATAACCTATAGTTTATATTCCAACTATGCTGAGTTCACATTGCTTACAGATTCTGGGGAAGAGCGCATAATCTGGCGTGATTTCAAGTTGGAAAAAACTATTACGCGCAAATAAACGGTCACTATAAATTATGATTCTCTGCACGCACAATGATCGATAGTTTCATCTGAAAAAAATTCACGCACAAGGATTGGATTAGGCCATACTATGCTTTTCAGGGAAATATATCACATGCTGGAATTATCTGCCATATATTACAAAGATACAAAATCGCCCGTGCCGAGGTTAAAGACCTGGATTTCATGGTCAAGTTGTGAATGTTGTAATCACTCGGCAATGCTTCAAAAAAGATATAAGGAAAAAGCCTGGGTTTGAATGATGAAATTTTTTGACTTTGTTTAATCAAGGTTACATTATATTTGTTGAGCGATGAGGAGTTCAGTAAGTAGAGTATTCAGAAAGAAAGCCTTTGAATAAAAGTGATGAAAAAAAGATAGATTGCTTTGATAAAGTTGGTAATTTTATTAAGCGAACATCGTCGAAGTCAAAATGAAATTAGATAAAAAAGTATTACCGCTTTTGATCAATTTAGATCTGAATATAACAGATATTTTTTTCCTTTTGCGTTTATCTTAAGGCATCTCGAGACGACAGACGATATTAAGTATTTGGTTTTATCTCTTTCAAGATTGTCCTTTCAATTTAAACAAAACTTATTCATCACGCTCAAGAAAAATTCCAGATTGGTTGATTATATTATCAATGAAATTTTTAACTCCTTACATTAACGCAGGAGATTTCCTCTAAGGATTAGCTCATATTCAGTTATATTTTTATTTGTATATCTGTCACTTTTTTTTTTAAACTAGATGCGGTTCATCGTTGCAGTACTTGTTTTAGATTCCGTTTTCAAAGAAGTGCCGTCACATTAGAGATAACAGTCAACTTTCATGTATTCTGCTTAAATACGGGAATCTATTTGACGCCTTCATTTCTATCGATCACGTGGATTCGTATTATTATTATTGTTGCCTTTGTCTATTGCAGTGTTTAGGGAGGAGAGTTATCAGAGATATATGCTAATTTATTCGGTCAAAAATTCTCATTATATAAAACAAGACAGAAAATATAGAAGCGAGAAGGGCAGCTAAAATCGTAAACTTAGGATATGAGCCATTAGAATCAAGCTGGTAAATATGTTTATCTATGTAGTGGGACATGACCAGAAATAGTGTGATATGGCGAGGGATATAAGACACTGAAATCCGAAGGTGCACTGGAATAGCCAAGGTTTGATTCGAAAATTTAGACAAACTATTAAATGATAGAACTTCGTTAGGAACAAAGAAAATAATTCTAAACTTCTATGTATTTCAATATATATATCAACCAATATAACTGGGGTGAAAGGCTCGATATCCCTGAGTTGGTTAGTGAAGAGTAACTCCGGTTTTGCCTACGAAGTAGCTCAAAATAGGTTCTGCAAAGTTATCACCTCGTGACAAAGTGTCTTTCCTCTGCGGTCAACCACCTTCCCATTCACCACAGAATTGGGTTGGGTGTAGAAAGTGAATCGTTCGCCGCTCTAAATGAATCCCTTCTAGGATGGCACTATCCTAAAGTGTTTATAGACATGCTGGGGATCGCTTGTGAATTCAAATTCCTGCTAACACTCTTCCTATAAAGTGTCACGTCCAAATAACTATGACTTTTGCTGACCGCCGGGGTTGGTCACCTTTCGTTCAGGATTAGTTATACGAAACCGGTAACCGATCCTGGGCAAATGCTACAAGTAGAATTAGTAGGAAAAATATAGCTGCGGATTCAAGACAAGTTTTACACTTATAATGATGAAACTTGACACGAGAGAGATGAGATTTTGCAGACTGATTCTTGGGATATTATGGGCAGAATATATTAGCAACAAAGAAAATGGAAAGGAAAGATTTAAATTAGAAAGCGTGTGTTAATATCAATGGTAGGCATAGTGAGGAAATTAAATAAATTTAGGACACACTTGATAATTTAGAGCAATAAAGGCAGAAGAAAATAGCAAATATTCTACCAAACAAGTTTACCTATATGGTTGGTAAAATAATCACTGGTGATAATGATAGGGGAAGAAACATTGCTCCGAGTTACATAGAACAAGAATGTATGATAGTCATATTCGCTCACGTTTTGAGTGGTCGTTCTGAATAGACTATATAATCCAAATAGAAGTCCTTTTTATGTTTAATTTCATCACAAAGTCTCGGTTGTTGTACAGTCAGTCTTAATTTAACAGTCTATCATATTTGGAAAGATTGCAAGTATTTCGAACTTACTATTTAAAAATTCGAGGCAGATTTTTCTCGTTCAATATTTAATGCTTAATAACATTTTGTTTTAGATACTTTCTATAGATAATTTAACAACATGCTATGGCCCAGCTCTACTAATGATTCATATTAAACATGATTTTTGACGGCCAAAGCCGGAATTACACATACGATCCAGTGATAAGTAAATTTGTTTAACCAACTGATTTGTAAGCTTCCACCCTTGAATATATTGCCTAACACTGCGTGTACGACAGTAGAATAATTAAAAGAATCCAAATGGTACAATGCTCATCATCGTCGTACTTGTCGTAGATCTTGACGTTGCCGATAATCCTTGCAAATTATTGGTTAGATCATCAATTTTTCCTTCTGTTTGAAATGAGTCGTATTTTGGATCTGAATTGAGGTCTGCAACAACCGCATGGTAAGGTAGAATTGTTCAGGAGAAGAAGAGCTCTATGTTTCCGTTGGGCTCATTCCTCTTTTCTATTTGTCTTCCAGTATTTTCGAAGGATTTTTTTTTTTTCGTGGACTTCTCTTCGCCAATTGATTTATTCTGCATCTTCCGTCTTCCAATGGATCGGATCCGTTTCTGTACTCAGCAAGATGATTTTGTACAATGTCCAAAACGTTTGTAAATCAACGACAAATTATTATCTTTATTAATCCTTTCAGTTATATTTTAGAGGTAATTTATTGTATTCAAGCAAACTGAACAGGACAGAGAACAGATTATAGGTATGATGATAATATTTAATCGCATTCACAAGCTACAGAATTTAATATTTGGATTATATTTTTTTTATATCAGGTGAAATAATTGAATATACTATGAATTTTCACTATGTGTTTACATATAAAACAGTGTGAATATGAATAATGAGTCCAGACAAAAATTATGTGTTCAAATTTCAACATCAAGCTTCCATCATTTTCCTTCTTGTATGTATCACGACCCTTCAGGCGGTTGGCGAACATGGGTCTTCACAATTTCCTCTCTTTTGTAGCTCATAGTAAATGTTTTATTTTTGCTACCTCTCCTAAAACCTATTCTGCCATCGACTTACACAAGCTAGTTAGCTGGGTTATTGATGTAGGGCCAAAGTTGGGACCACAGAAGGAAAACACGGAACACGGATTAGATGTAAGAAAGATATATTAACAACAGGTTACAGAGATAGTGTAAGCAGAGCTTACTATAAGTTAGTGTCCAACACTGGTAATCGTACTAGACTCTCACTGTCACTCTCTATCTCTCTGTCACTCCCTAGAGTGCTATGTCGCCTACTTAATATAGGCCTGGAAGTGACTGTTGTGTAGTTAGTTTCCGGTCTCACTATAGTTATGCGCTGGAAACCTCTGTCCATATTGCCTCAAGTATGTCTTGCGTGTGTGAAATTTTCCTAGCCCTCTAACCTGCTTATATAACCTAGAAAATTCAAATGTCTCTTTGAGATGATTATAAGTGATTATTTTTGTTTGTATTTTCTCTGAAACTTAGTCATTTCTCATATGTTCACTTCGTCGCATTCTCATCATCCATCTGTACATCTAGGGAAGCTCATGATGGGAGACTCATTTTACAGATAAGGATTTATTTCCTTGCCTGGAAGTTCGTAAATGAAAGAATTGCATTTAAATCCCGACCGATGAGTTTCCAGGGAAGAAAATATAAGACTTCAGTAGATTTTCCAAAATCTCAGTGAAAATGAAATAATGAAAAACGAGAGTACACGATAAGAAAATAAGGTAACGATTAAGTAAGTTTTACTCTGAGAAATTACGAAGATCTGAGATAAGAATTTAAACAGAGGATAAATCTTTGTAAACCTTTTATAAGTGTGTATGTTAAAATTAAATTTTAGTTGTTGGCAAAGAAAATAATTATTTGCAGGAAGGAAATGCCTGACACAATTAAAGTTAATATCAAATGACCAGTTTAATGTTTGCCAGCGAGAAAGCATTAAAGCAATATAAGACAAGAAGAAAGACATAAAAAGTGTTATTTTTCAAATTATTACATGAATAATGAATATATCGTCACAGGAAATGTATAAATATAATTGGATACATACGGATTCTGATATTCATGAAGTTATTAAATCGTTGGCTTTAGGACGGTTTTAATACATCTAATAATTCTCATTATTCAGATTAAACTATATATTTCGTCAGGCAAATACACCTTAACGATTTTACGAATTGCAGTTAATCATATTGCAACATAAAATATAACTTATGAGTTAATTAAAAAATGTCTTCATGAGTTTCCTAACAAAAGACGATAGTAAGGTCACCACATGTACTGTAACCATTCGAAGAAATAGTGCATTATGGGCAATATAGCGAAACGGAGTCCATACCTCCCAGGTTTTGTTTTTTTTCAATTAATAGTTTTCCTTCTTTTAGTCTGGTTGCCACCTCAAAGCAAAAAATCTCAGTCTACTCTGCTATTTATCCCATAACTGAAGAAAGATGGAATTATGAATTAATGTGAAGTAACTGAAAGAGAATTGAGCGTGAACTGAAATCGATTCCTTGGCTTCGATTTTCGCGACTGTTGTGCAATCCTCCTTAAGTTAGCATGCTTGGTGTTTAAATAAATCTAAATGTTGCTTTCTACAATTATGCAGTAACCCTTATGATTTCAGAATCTTTTTTAGAATTACTGACTAAAGGAATTCTAATGCTATTTCTAATGCGATTATCTCCAACATCGAAGGTATAAGATTGTTTCATCATTTTTTTCAATTGGGAATTCTTAATTTATATGATGAAAGCACGTTCTAATATCTTTCTTGGGTTTAGCATCCATTTTAAGTTAATATAATGCTACACGTTAACATTTCTGCAGTCTTTTAAGATAACGTTATAGTCACACTGTGAGAGTCTACAAAAACGTTATTTTGTTATCTTCGAGAATCTCTTTCAGACACCATTATTCAATACTAAGTGAACTAACCTGTAGTTTATACTCCAACTATGCTGAGCGCACATTACTTATAGATTAGGGGGAGAACGCATAATTTAGGGTGTTTATAAGTTTAAACAAAGCTAGCACGCTTAAATAAACCATAACTATAGATTATGATTCCCTGCAGGCACAATGATCGATAGTTTCATCTGAAAAATTTCACCCACAAAGACTAGATGAACCCGTACTATGATTTACAGGGAAATAGTTCACATGCTGAGATAGTCTGCCATATAATACAACATTAGAAATGCATATGCCACAAGTTTGATAGTTGATTCAGAAAAAAAATTGCAGGAATACCTATAGATGTTAATAAAGGAAAGCGAGATGAAAGAATTATTAATCAATTAGGTAAAGACATAATATAAAGTTGTGAGCAAATGAAAAAAACTCGACATGTGAATTATAAAATTGTAAACTTCAAAATTAAACAGATACAAACAAATTAAACTTTAGGATGTTTTGGAAAAGAGGACAGAAAGTGTGACACTGAAATCCGAACTGGATAGCGAAATATGCCTTCCTAAAGTTCAGCAAATTAAAATTACGACATAAATATGAAAAGGATTTATGTTATATCGATCATCTTATATGGCAATGAACGTCGTATTCACAGACGAAGAAAATAGTTGAGGCAAAAGAGACATTATTCTACAAAAATGATACTGCAAAAAAATGAAAACGGAAAAAGACGAAGTATAAGAGAGAAAATACGTAGCGTGAGAAAGGAGTAATTACTATTTCAAGGGTTTTATAATGAGGAAATTATTCGTTACATTCACAGGATATATATATATAATCCAAGCGAATCAGAGGATAGTATCGGAGAATCTTGGGCAAATGGTTGTCAGAACAGCCATTTGGGAGGTATAGCATAAAGACAAATTTTACAACCAGCTACAAATGAGAGGAAATCATGGAGAGCCTTCAACACCAGCGTACTAAATGGAACAAGGTACAGAAAAATATGAACCTATATTGTTGCTATTCACTTTCAGGCGGTAGGGAAAATGACTTTTCATATCTCCCTCTCATTTTTTGTTGAAAATAACGCCATTTACTTCTTTTAAGTTCTGATACGCGACAGTCTGTGAGCGATCATGGTCCTCTACATCATCCTATTCTTTTAGCTCAAAGTTACTTGTGCCTGTTTATCATTGTTCTGCTTTTCCGTCGCGCGGAGCCATTTAGTAAGATACTAAGTTTTTCTCTGGGCTTGTTTTCTTTAAAGTCCGGTGAGGGTCAAATAATGTTTGTTCAATTAGCTTGGACCGATTTAAAATGTTAATTAAGTTTAAGCGTCTAATGATTTTTTTCTTTTACTTTCAGATTTGAGGAATATTTGGGCGACATTATTTGTTACTCATAATTTACATGACTTAAACAATATTATCCAATAGAGTAATAAATTTTCACCAATAACACCGATTTATTTACTGCGGACTTTAATCCGTTTTAGTGAAACACGCTTATATATAATCCGTTTTAATGAAAAACCCTTTACTAAACTCTTTCTTTTTTTATTAGTTTTTTTAAGATTCAACTATTTATTTTAAATGTATTATGGATCCCCTCTCAGTAAACATTTTCCGCAATCATAATTTCGATACTAACTCGATGTTATTCTCAGTAACTTTATTTTGAACGACATTTCCGTCACAATGTCTGTAATTAATCTTTGAGAAAATCCTTCAACGACTCCACATGGATGAGGCGATAAGCTACATCCTGCCGCAAGGCTTCTTATCGGAAGATTGGAGACGTCGAGACGTGTAGAATTTTAATTGATGCTGTTCTCAGGTCCACAATGGTCCTATCAGAGCCGCAGCTAAACTGAACAAATAGTGATCCTGTTATGGGACCTTACCCATAATATCATAATGGACTATTCCATACGTAATAAATACTGCGCCTCAAGAGGAAGCAGGGAGTTCTGTCTGAAGTCTGAGTTCCGTCTGAAGTCTGGAGTTCAGTTTGAAGTCTGAAGTGAAGTTCGTCAGGAGTCAGTTGAGTCAGAGGCAGACCGAAACAGAGTCACGCCCAGACAATTACTACTAAACCTGATTGTTCGTACTAACACTTTTCTACGTCTCTGTATATATTTCTGTTTGTAATATATCTATGTTATTCCATATCCGCCTTCGAGTTCTTCTTTATTGGTTCTACCTTGGACTATCACCGTGGTACAAGGAACCGGACCATAACAGATCGCTTAATCAAAAATGAACAATACATTTTTTATAATAAAATGAACAAATCATTTTCATAATAAAATTACCAGCAATGCGTTTTCATAGCAAAATAACAATTTCATGACATTATTCCATCTAATATTTCACATTCTTTTAAAGAAACCAAAATATATTCCAAAATACAATTCCCACATATTTACAACATCATACATATCAATCTCCAGTAATTCTGTCCACACAAACATAGAAATACGAAACAACGGAGTGTCATCAACCATGTATTCAGTTGTGAAAGCAGAATAACATATATCATATTTTTATTACTTCAAAGCTCTCGAGTTTCGACATTAAACAATCCATAAGGTGTTTCTATGACGTTAAATAAACACATTAATAAATCTTCAACATTAACTGCCATATATTGAAGCGTAGGTATGACCTATCATTTCCGCACTCCTTTCTTTGTTCCTAACGGAAGTTACCAAACGCTGCATATATTGCAACTTCCTGGAAGATATCGTTAGTTATTCCAATAGGCTTTCGGATTTGTCTCACGTAATTTGTCATTTGTTAATACGCTACAGAAATAGTTCAATTTCAATACCTGCTTAATTTTATGTCCGCACTTCGTAGCTCGCATCTTCAGTTATTTCTCATGCTGGCTACAATATATTCTATCTTCTTACAGTTAATATTAACACTTTTCCTGTTGCTTACTATGATATTTAACGTTTAATTCAGTTTTCTACCATTACCTTATATGTTAAGAGTATGTCTGCCAATAATATTTCCTAGTAGATCATATACTCTTTCGCGCGCTGTATATCTGAAATAAATCCGATGCTCTAAAGGTTAAATATATCCTAGCAGAAGAATCCTGTACAATTCTTTTTGTGTCAGCATACAGGCTTTCTCCAGTCAATGTTATGGATTATTGTAATACCTTTCCATTATAAATCATGTCTTCTTATCAATCCATAGAGATCGTATCTACTGATTCTTTTTAACTCATGGACTCTAGTCCTGATACTTTCTATTTATTACTCGCTCTGATAGCATTCTGATATAAAATAAAAACATTACTTGTTATACTGTCTTGAAGAAAGTTGCAAATTTTGTGCCGTATTCCCGCTCTTATACTGCTGCGAGTGATTTTCATTCGAATCTTAATTATTACATTAGGTTTGTGACTAATCACCTTGATTGTTCGATGGAGTTCACATTGATTTTCCCCTGGCTAAGTTGGCATCGTTATGTAGATAGATCTTCCAGTATTCTGTTGAAACCTTAGATATCCTTTCATATGTAGGTATTATTATCTCGTGTTCTCTAAGGTTAGACTTATCTTTGTTACAATACCATATGGCACAGACGTTTCTTTTAACCTTTTAGAGAGAGATCAATTGATGGAACATGGTTTACAATATATAATTTCGACAGCAAATAACTATTAATGTTGATTATTTTATCCATACTCTACACATTGTATTTTCGTTTTTATCATATTTTCTACTTATTTTAATCATTTTATTCAACAAGTATATAATTCTATTAGAACGCAGCGGTAGTGAAAGAGAATTATAATACTTTAGGAGAAAATTGAATTAAATATTATGATTCAGGAAAACAGAAGATGTCGATTGGTGTTGATATTTAAATTTCTGAAGATTGCAGATGTCACAGAATGAATAAATAAAGAGAGATTTCTACAGGCAAGAAGTGCGAGAGAGACATTTAGCATAGGACATACGGTTGCATCTACCTATTCCATCAATAGGACCAGGTTGCTAATCTAATATCTCGATTAAAAGAATGCAATCGTGGCTAAAATTAGGAAAAATCATCAGAATAATTGCAATGAATATATTTCTAGAAAATACATAGGGAAGCCACGTCTCTTCGCTAAGAAGGTGACTGAAGTCGAGCTATCAGGTCAAGAACGATTATATTATAGGTCCTTCTTAAAATTTGTCAAGAATCATGAAATATATATTAGGAGCATCAGACCAGACATGACAGCTATATTCAAGATACGGATGAAAGGTAAATCTTGAAATGTTCAAGATTTCCAAGCAGTAGACATAGCAATTCATTCAATATAATCGTTCTACATCTGGTCATTGGAAAATGTGAGTCCAAGAAAGCCCAAGTATTGCTCTGCTGGAGGTTAATATCAGCAAATCGGATGGATGCCAGAATAGTTTATCTATGGGAATTAACTGAAAGCAGTTTTATTTTGGGGGCTTTGGACGTTACAAGCCATCTCGTTCCCTAGTTAAGGTCGCTTTCGTTAGCAGCTGCCTGTCTTATCGATAACATATTAAACATTAATGCTCAAATATTTTAGATAAAATGTCTTAAATTACACAGTGTAAAAGCATTTAGACATTTTTATGTCTTTGGTTAGTACGCATTATTTCCTAATTGCTTTTGTCTGGAAAGCAAAAGAATTCACTATTATTCTTTTCAAAGCTTACTTTTGTGACCTGGACTTCAGTGTTTTCAACCTAACCTATTTTCTATTACATTCCAGAGAGATTCAGAGATGAGATGCTAGAGGATAATTTTCTACAAGTTTCTAGATGATTCAATAAGTTTCTAATAGTTTCAATTATTTCTAGAACGTTCTGGCAACTTATAAAATAAACACAGGCGATGAAATCTCAACAGTTCAGTTTACTTCTAGCTGCCGATCATTCAACAAATATGGTATTAAGAGTTCCAAAGTATCCGGAAAAAAGTCATTTTGATATGTCTGTCGTGTATTTATCAAAACAAGAGCGAAAGGGTACTCTGTGACAATATCTGGTAAAATGTGCGAGACATAGATTGTCATACCTATTGAGAATCAATAAAAAACCTGGGCATATCATGTAAACTGAACTCTGAAAAATAGAATGTAAGATGGAAAGATTTGCTTGTTTGAATAATGATATTTTAAGCGTAACAGTTTTAGATTTTTTTTTTATCTGAATATTTTTAGTTTTAATTTTTAGACCAGTGTTATTGAAAAATATGTACTACATACGTTTCAAAAATCGTGTATTAGTGCCCACAATATCATGGATGTTTTCTATACTAGATCACTGGCAAGAGCCATAAAAGTACGGAATATTAGGGATGTTCGCTATTTGCCTCAGTAATTGTTAAAAATCCAAATTTAACACGATTTTTAGAAATTTCAGAAATCAAATTCTTTAGAAATTTCTTTAACAAAACTGGGTGAAATAGGTTTATATTTTTATATTC
>CAHIKZ030005449.1:597500-615000 GCA_903632075.3 Acanthosepion pharaonis
GATTTACCGGCGTCAAAAATTTCCGTAACTTTGGGGAAAGAAAAATTATAAATATCATTTAATAAAAACAATTTCAACTGAATTATTTTCACTGATCCCAATAAATCAAATAAAATTATATAAGGATTATAAGTAATGAAAAATATTCAAATGTAAAGGCGAAATATAGACGGAATATACTGTGTTTAGGTAATTGACAGGGATAAAAAAATCACTTCTTTTTTCTCCATCATGATATTCAGTATTTTTTGTTCATGTTTCAGTAGAAAAATAGACTAATTTTAATTATTAATAAAATACCTTAAAATCGAGAAATTTCTTCATTTTAATAATAAAAGAAAATAATATAGCTTGTTTATGAATGTTGTCTCCGGAACTTTGTTTGATGGTTATTACTTAAGTTTAAACCCTTTTTGAAATCGTGTTCGTATTATTGTTTATTATTGGATAAAATATTGACCGCGGTTTGTTTTTAATTGTAAAAATGATTAGTATTTTTTATTTTTATTTTTGTACAGCAAACTTAATTATTTGAAAAAGAAAGAAAAAATCTTGTTTAATCTACATAACAATATATTTAAGTGACTGGCGTTCATTCAAATTTGCTTGTTTTCCACTGAAGAAATTATATTTTAATTTTTAGGTAATTAATACTATATTATGATTTTTTTCCTACATTATGATTTTTTCTTGTTTCAAATTAAATTTTATCTGATGACTTTACTGTAAAGTGCAATACAAAAAAATTTCCAAACAAGGCACATAGTCTGTCCTTGTCCCCCTTACAAGAAGGTAATATTAATTCTATGTTAATTTTTTTGTTTGATTTGTTTAATCTGAACTAGTTCATGTCCCGATGTTTCAAAATTTATATTGAAAAATATAAATTGAACTCCGATAATCTTTCTTTTTCGGGTAAATAACATTGTGATATTTTCCTTATGATCTGTTATGTATGTTAGATCTCTTATTAAATGCATGCCCATTTTGCAATTGTAGGTTTCCATTGAAGAGAGGGAATATTTAAAAGATCAGAGAGAGAAAACAGGATCAAAGGGATTTTCCAACTCGAACTTAACCACAAAGACGATGTCAAAAAAAAAAGAATCGCTGAAACGGAGAGATTAGACAAACAGATTCAAAGACAATAACAATATTCTTCACATGTTGCTTCTATTACATACACTATTTTTCGTATACATCTTCCAGTGAAGAAACAATAAATGGCAGTTTTAAGACAGACATACAGTCTAATGGCCCTTACAGTCTTTTAAAAATCACCAGATATTCCATGGAATTTATTAGATGTAATGCATCTTCTAACATTGGGTCTTGCCTTGCTAATGGCTTTCTATTAGACCTACAACATATGGGCCTTCTTCATTGAACCATCATTTTAAAAGATATTATTATAGATAAATCAACAATAGGGAAAAAGCAAGAGAAAGTAACCAGCCACCAGAAAACTGGCCAAGACTATGAAAATCTTGTTTCCATTGGAGATGATTGCAGAGATGTTAAGGACACTTTGAATTACAAGGAGATTGCAGGGGAAAATGGTGAAAAAAAGATTACGTAAAGCAAGGGACCAGAGCTCCAATTAATAATCACCAGAGAGATGGCCACTGAAAGTAAATAACACGCCGACAGAGTGATAACCTACATTGGTGCAACTGGCGTTCTTCTAGCAGAGGACCTTGCGGCTGTCCAAGAAGAGTAGAACAGTGTAAATACTGTGAAAGAAATCCTGATGGACAATACCAGTAGAAGCCCTAGTTTTGTAGCAGAGATGCTTACAGTTCTAGAGAGAAAACTTGAAAACAAATACCACACCTTAGGTTCTTCTATTCATCAAAATGAACTGCTATTTAGAATCAACTTTAAATGAATTGAGGGAACTATGAGAAACCACAATACTTTCACTGGTCCTCTAGTGAAACATTGTGAAAGTAATTACAAGGATTTACCACTGGTAGAATCTCCTATTATTAGTGGCCCTCTGGACAATTTTTATATTACCGCAGAGGCAATTGATGATCTACGTGGTGACCAGCAACTAAGTTTGGAATATCTGTAGGCATTTCTCGAGGAAAGTGTATCCTAGATTTGCTGCCTAGTAGATCAATCATGATGGCTAATTTTAGCCGTCAGGTTAATGTGTTTTGTGGACCAGAGTTGTCTATACAACAGAGCTCTAAAATAAATTGCACAGCATTATAAAATTTATAATTAAAGTGTTTGCAGTTAGTTGGTTTGAGATCAAAAGGGAAAATACATTACTTCACCGACAACTGTATCTCTTTAGTATGATTTAGAAAGTAAAGCAACATTCAAATGAAATCCAGAAAGTTACATTAAATAATTTACAGTAAAATGTTACTGCTTTTCTACTGGAAAAGATTCTATTGTCAATGATGAAATCAAATGAATTAGCGGTGAGAGATGAGGCCATACAGAAGACAATTGTATGGCCTCATCTCTCACTTATTTACACTTAATTAGATTTTAGTGTCATTTTACAAGAATAATTTTAAGTTTCATTCAAATTACATCAAAAATATAAACAAGTAGAGGTAAATTTTTCTAATAATTTTTTTTTATTATTGTTTCAGAAGTAGCGAGCCACCAAAGAAAATATTGGAGAAAATTACTACCATCAATTTTGAAGCCATACATTGGTCAACTTTGGGGTCTGTGAACCTGCGCTTGTAAAAAGTTTTTCAAACAATGTACTCCTAGAATCTTCAATGAATAGAACAAAATTGAAATTTCCAAATTTACCTGCACTTTCACAACGCGCGGGAAAGCTGTCAAATTAAGGACCGAATCTTTACAAATTATGCATGAGCAAGAAGCAAGATACACGCACATTATCACCAGATCATTATGTCACCAAACAAGACTTACATTTGCTTCAAAGGCAAAATTCAGTAGCCAATCCAATTCTACTCTGACATAATCTTATATAGTGCTATGCATTTTTAGTGCGATATTCAATAAACAATTCAAATTTAAAATATTTGTTCCTATAATTTGTGCCCAGTAGTATTATAGTATAATAAAATTTTACCTCGATATTTGTTAATTTAATTATGACCAAAGAAATGTAAGCGACCTAGTAAGTGATAAAGCTTTTTTATAATCTTTTGCAATTTTTACATCTATCGTTTTTAAAATATCGTATAAAAGGTCATATTTTGCTAGTGATTGCTCATTCTTAGAATTCTGGGTTGAATATATTTTCCATTGATTGTATCTAATAAGTGAAATCTATTTTATCTGGAATTCTTAATAAAACTGAGAAATTTTGAAGTTAGTTTGTCAGCAAAATCCTGGGGAAATTAGATATTTATGTACATTTCTGAAGATGCTTTAGAAAACTAAATCTCTAGTTAAATGTTAAAGTTAGGAATCTATTTTTTGGTATTATTTCTTACCACAAAACAAAAAACAAAAACACCAGCTATCACCACTAAAGGAGTGTTGATATTTCCCCACTGTCGAATACTCTTTTCTTTTAGTACATCGAAAAATGTCAACAACTGAATATAAACGTGTCAATAAGACATAGTAAATGAAAATGTAAGTTTACTTATGAAGAAATTGTCCTAGATTGCGCGTGTGGTGAAATGTTTAGCGGTTCGGAATTAAATATCGCAGAGACGAGTTCCAATTCTAATTGGGTTGGTTACATTCGCATCAGTGTCAATATTCTTGGGAAAGGCATGAATCAATCTCTTCCCCAGAGCTACGATGTTATTTAGTAGAATTGTTAATGCAATATTCATACTAAATAAGGATTATTCTTATAATGCCATATAGGTTATGCCTTTAAATAATCCATATAGTTTTGTTACGCCACAAAACAAAAATCAAGAATTTGATATGATATGAAATCATGGTTCAATGTGTACATAATGTAAAATATAATTATCAACAGTGAAATCAAAGAAAAAAAAATAGACGGCCCTATATCAAAGCCATTAAATAGTAAATTTTGGCAGTAGAGAGATGGTAATATTGATTTTATCTTTTTTCTATTAAGGCAATTATTTGACAAACATTAACCAAACAGCGACCTTAACTGTCAATTGGATTTTATAAACTCTTTCATTGTAAACATTTATTCAGGAAAATAAACAACTCAAATCCTTTCACTTTTGCTATACTTTCTAGTGTTGCTGGAAGTACCTTTGGTTTGCAGCATGTAAAGTCGATTCCTTGAGTAGATTTTTAGTTTCGATTCTAATTCTATGTCTTTCTCAATTAGGAAAATTTCAAGTCATGTTCTCTGTGCAATTTGCCAAAGCTCATTGATTAGAATTTTATAAAGCCAATCTATAGAGTTTAAGATTGTCTCCTAAACGTTTTGTTCACTTTGAAATCATTTTTAATAATTTATCTGGGAAATTAGTTTAACATAAAAGATACTACAAATATTTCTGAACGAGATGCATACAATGCATGTTATCAGCATGAGTGTCTATATATGATGAGACTATTTAAAATCTTGTTTTGAGTGCTTTGATTAATATCCTAGTTTTATGGCATCTTACGATTCTGCACAAATACTCCGCTATATAAATCGTTAGCTGCAAGATATGCAACTGTAGCAAATTTCCTAAAAATGGGCAAACAAATATTCATGCCTTGGTAAGAAGCTTACTTCTCCGGGTATTTGGCAAATGTCTTCTATATTATTATGAGAGTAAACTGAAAACAGAAAGATCAATGGGTTTCCAAATCCATGTCAGAAAATGGCTCAAACAAGGAACGCATTTGTTAGATAGTCGGTAATGTTTTTCAAAGAATAAATCAGTGACTAAAAATGATAGATTGTATAAAGTTATACAAACATGTAACCGTTTAATTGAACTAGCGAAATCGAAGAAATTTATTGTAACTATTATTTTTGGAGCACTTTTGACGCAGCTACAAACAGACAAGAATTATTAGAAATACGCTGAAGAAACAAAAGTATTCAGACAATATTGAAATCCTCAAGAACTATTAGATGAAGGCTGGTGTATTCAGCAAACTTCCTCTGACTTCGCAGTCAGCCAATTCAACCAACTAAAAAACTGGTAATACTACTACTATACTACTACTACTAATAATAATAATGAAATCGAAGCCTATTTAATAATAATAATAATAGTAAAATGAAAAATAATAATAATAATAATAACCACAGATTCTGTGATAAATATCCAGAAACGATTGATCATCTTGTGTCAGGTTGCACGTCATTGACACCCACTCTATATAAACCCCGGCATGACAGAGTGGGCCAATATCTGCATTGGAAAATCTGCAACTTCTACGGGAAGGAAACTGAAAGAAAATGGTATGAACATCACCCAGACCCGGTTACGGATATAGGACCTTTTACAATTCTATGGGACTACACAATACACACTGAAAGAACAATCAAAGCCAACCGCCCAGATATTGTTAATAAAGACCACAAACAAAAAAAAGTTCCTTCTTATTGATATGGCAGTCCCTGCAGTCTGCAATGTATCTTTGAAGATATTCAAAAAGCTGTCAAAATACAAGGACCTTGAAATGGAAATCTCGAAACTGTGGCATATGGGAACATCAACAATCCCTGTTGTAGTTGGAGCCCTAGGACTGTTTGGAAATCATTGTAGTAGACTAAGTGAAGGGATTCCTGGAAGTCCATGCCTCAAGGAGATAAAAAAATTGTTCTGACACGTACAGCCCATAATTTACGAAGGGCTTTATCTATGTAATTTTTTTTTTTTTGTCAGTGGAAAGTGTCATGATGCCATTTGAACCTTAGGTCCCTGGGCGGGACCGGAAAGAAAATGTAAACGCCAGAAATCAAAGAAAATAATAATAATAATGAAATCGAAATCTCCAAAATGTGTCTCATGAGGACATTAACTATTCCAGTTATAGTTGGAGCCCTCGGATTGATTGGAAATATTCCAGTAGATTCATTGAAGGAATCCTTGATAGCCCATTCTTTACAGATATAAAAAAATGTACTCACATGTAAAGCCCACACCATACGCAGGAACTTTATCTATGTAAAATATGTGCAATTTTATTTTTCAAAACTGCACAGTGGAAAAAGAAATGATGCCATTCCTGACCTTAGGTCTCTGGTTGAGACCCGGAAAGAAATGAGTATGCACCAAAAACCAATGGAAATAAAAGAATAATAATAATAACAATAATAATAATAATAATAATAATAACATTTACGAAAAGGGAACTGGGGTATAAAATACACACATAGAGAAAAATCAAAGTTAATCGCACACACATAAGGATCAAAGACAACAAGAACAGAATGGGCCTTCTTATTGACATGACAATCCTTGTAGACTGTAATGCATCATTGAAGATCTTTAAAAGCTATCAAAATGGAGGACGTTAAATCGAAATCGCAAAAATGTGACACATGATGACATGAAATATTCTAGTTGTAGTTGTAACCCTGGGATTTATTGCAAATGTTCCAATAGTCACATTGAAATTATTCCTGGTAGACCAAGTCTTAATGAAATACACGAAATTGTACTCAGAAGTATAGTACGCAACTTGCAATGGACTTTGTCGATGGAAAATGTTTGCAATCATCTTATGCTAAGTAGACTTAAAACTTAAAACTACAATTATATCGCTAATACTTAGAGGACATAATATGATCAAAAACCTTCAGACAAGATTATTAACAAGAAACCTTGTATCCATGGTTTATATAAGATTAAGAAATAGCATTGTCCCAAACAGCTAGTCTACTCAGTATATATTCTTAAAAAAACGTTAACATAAGTAATACATTTAAATATCACTTGTAACAGAATTCTTGTGAAGAGAATTCATATATTTACTACCTTTCTATACATTAGTTTTCAAGCAATATGACTAAAGTAGTAGAAATAATAATAATAATAATAATAATAATAATAATAATAAGAAGAAGAAGAAGAAGAAGAAGAAGAATTAAGAAACTTTATTCAGTAATAAAGAAATCCAAGTGGGCGGAAAATTGCAAGTACACCATAATACATCCTAAAGATCATAAAAAAGGAAACAAAAGCAGATGCAATGTTTCAAGTGCCGAAACGATGTCGGAATAAGCCTCTTCATAGTCAATAGCCCATTCGTGCCAAACAAGCTTATGTAGACAAACCATGTACACATCAATGGTTATTTAATCCTGGGTTAAAGGGGAAACCGAAGGTTTACTTCTTGCTACATCGAAACAATTCTTGCAAACTAGAACTTACGAAGCACACATAGTGAAATCTGTGTTAGCCCAAAATGCAGATCCTGTGATAAATGCTTAGAAACAATTGATCATTTTGTATCAGGCTGCACGTTATGGGTACCCATTGAATTTTATATTCGGCATGACCAAGTGAGCTAATATCTGCATGGTAAAATATTCAACGTTTACGGAAAGGAAACTGCAAAAATTGGTATGAACACCAACCAGAGACGGTTAAAAACGTAGGACCTGTAACAATTTTATGGGACTTTATAATACCGACAGTCAGAAAAATCAAAGTTAACTGTACCCATCCGTAGCTCCGTAGTGCATGTGTAAAAGCTAAAACGGAAGTTTTTATCCTTGCTGAACAGGACCAATACTTGTTAACTAGAAATATACAAGTACACTTACTAAAATATTATGTTAGCCCAAAATGCAGATTCTGTAATGAATATCCTAGAACAATTGATCATCTTGTATTAGGCTGCACGGTATTGGCACCCACTGAATATAAAACCCGGTATGACAGAGTGGGCCAATATCTGCACTGGAAAATCTGTAACATCTTCGGGAAGGAAACTGAAAGAAATTGGTGTGAACACAATCCAGACCCGGTTACTGAGATTGGATCTGTCACAATTTTATGGGAATACACAATACACACAGAACAATGAAAGCTAACTGCCCAGACATTCTTATTAGAGATCGCAAAAAATGCCACGATATTGATACATCAGTCCCTGCAGACTACAATATATATTTAAAGATCTTCAAAAAGCTATTAAAATACACGAACCCTGAAATCGAAATCTCAAAAATGTGGCACATGGGAACATCAATAATCCATGTTGTAGTTGGAGCCCTCGTATTGGTTACAAAAGATTACATTAGACTGATTGAAGGAATTCCTGGAAGCCCACGCCTTAAACAAATACAATAAATTCTTCTCACTAGTACAGCCGACATGTTATGAAGAGCTTTATCTACGCAAAATATGTGTGCATGGGTGTTTTTTTTAATTTGTCAGTGGAAAATAACATGATGACATTTTTAACCTTAGATCTGTGGGTTGGACCCAGAAAGGAATGTGTACCCACCAGAAGTCAAAGGGAATAGAATAATAATAATAATGAAATCTAATAGTGTTTCGGTTATTTTGGGATTTTCTACTTTAATCAGTAATTAATAGTTAACCCTAAATAAGAAACTATTTTTCGAAGCTTTATTTACAATGCATATATGTTCTCCTCACTTGAAAGTGTGACGTAACGCTATATTACTGCTCTATGCAATTTCATTCAGTCACTTTTTTCAGATAGCTGAATCTTCACGACGTGCCTCTTTATAATGTAACTGTTTCATTAATTTATTAGAATAATGTATATCTATACTCATTAGCACTTGTATTCCTATCTTCGTTCTTAATGCAGTCAGAACTGATTATTAATTCTTTTCTTTTTCTGCGAGAACGTGTTTCGAAATATATTATGCAACGGTCAGGTTGAATAAGAATCTAAAATTAATCGTTTAATTGATAAACATGTAATAGATTTGGTAGAATTTGAATCACAATTGCTCAAATGCTTATAAAACTATATATAATATTGGAAGCTTTATTGCTTTTTATATAAAAAAGAAAAACTAACGTTTTTCTCAGAATTCGGCTGGCATTTTTAATTAAAAATGGCCGACATCGAAAATACTTGTTCCATTTAAAATGCACAAATACGTATTAAGTTTTGGGTTCAGATCTAAAGATACAATGTATGTTCATACATTTTCATGACGGATTACTAGGGACATTCCAAATACTTTCCTGTAAATTAATGAAATTATGACAGGGTATACGCATGAGCAACGAGGATGTTTTAATGAAAATCAGAAAAACAACATCACATAAAATCAGAAAAAAAGTTGAACGATCTGCGGAAGAAAACAAAGTAAGAGTTGTTGGAACATTTTAACGCGCTTTGTTGCGTAGAATATATTGATAAAAATATATATACCACGGTATATATTAGGATGCAAAATTTAATAAGAGCTCAAGAATAGTTTGTTTGAACACTGTAAAATCGTATTATCGTTTTTCCACGACCGATATCTCAATGACAATGATTATTGTCTTAACCGATTGGCAAGCATGTAAGCATTCTATTTTAAAGCTCTATTTGATATGCTCTTGTATGATGTATCTAAATTTTGACGTATTGTCTAGAACGAAAACAAGCGACTAGTATATACATGATCTATACCTGCCCAGAAAATCTTGGTATGCGCGTCTTATGTAGAGTTCACTGACCCCAGCTATGTTCTGCTTAGTATGCAACTCTTATATTGTGCCGTGTGATGTCAGAAGTTCTTGATGATATCAGATATACCTACTTTTGCTTGGAAAATGTATATTTTTGTTCGCGTTGATTTTGTTTTTTGTGAAATGTATAACAAATATTACTACCTGCAGGTGTTGTCATATCTAATAAAGCTTTGCGGTTGAGAATGACTAACAAATATTTTGGTTATCTGCGGAAGTTTTTCACATTTCTTGGGTTGTCTGATTAACAGATTTAGGGACTCATCCAAGAAGAAAATGAAAAACCAACGTGATCTCTTAGGTTGGTTGCAACATCATTAGGTGTTATTAATATATATTGATTTTTTTTTTCATTTAAATTACGTATATAAACCTACGATGAGACCGTTCATTAAATATTGATACCGTATCTTGTCTGGTTTTCCTCATATATCTCGGGATGCTTGATGAAATCCAAGGATGGTGGCGGGAACCTATACGTAGTGTAAGGTTTAGTGTTCGTGTCTCGCTATATCAATTACGACTAAATAGAAATACGATCCACACTGAGTGCCTTATGCTTTCGGCCTTGTTCCAATTCTAAGCTACGCTTACCTAACATAAAATTGTGTTCAGATTACTTACATTTGGGGATTAAATAACACATAGAGATGTTGATATGCCGCTTAACAAAACAAACTTTTCGATGGTAACGAACACTCGTGCCACTTTTGTAACGTCAGCTAATACTCGTTGTCATTTTCGTAATGCTCGTTGTCGTAGAGAGTATGTAATCGCAGATACAACTATAGTAACTTGTGTCAGACGCCCTCTACTAATACTCGAACTAATAGTACTTGCTCGATAATACTCGCTAGAAAAATAACCACCGAATAGTAATCCGTAATGCGATCAGTATAGATAAATAGTGTAGAAATTGTCACTAGTATACAGAATAGCGAAACGTATAGTTATAGAGGATAGAATACAAATGATGATCAATTAGACGTCACGCTAATATATATATATATATATATATATATATATATATATATATATATATATATATATATATATATTTCCTTTACTATCACGTGTTCTACTTGTTCAAAATTGGATCGCGGTTTATGTTCTAACTAGAGCTTCGGTTACGATATTTTACTCCTATACAACACCAACCAACCAAACAAAGAAGGTTCTGCAATGTTAACTATCGTGTCCTAGAATTCAGACTTGCCATATCGACGTAAGATGGCTGTCATTTCTAAGAAATATTTCATGGCAATTGTTTTGGTGAGACTCTAATCTCGACCATGTTAATTTTGACGTAGTACTAGACTGTCAAGTGTGTCTCATCGTTTTACTCGATGCCACCTTAAATATCTACCTTAATATTATTTTCTCACACTTATCTCTTCCAGATTCTTGAAATCCTGTCACCTAAAATGATCAAAAGTTAAATGCTGAATGACCCAACATCGCTGTCTTCCTGAATATTGGGCTTTTATAGTCATTTCTCCTCACTAAAGTTTTCTAAACTTCTGACTTCAGGAACCTCATTCCTTACAGTGATATTATTGCATTGCTTGGAATCAAACAGTTAAATTATCCTTGTTTCAGATGTAATGTGTGGATGCGTGCAAACTATAGAAAAATACGTAAAGAATTATGTAAATCTTGCGCGTTTACAAATCTACCATTCGTCCGTCGATTGAATATTGAATTCTGCTGGGCCTAATAAACAATTGGGGATTCTTGACAAAATCCAAAGGAGTATCTGTAATGTAATCGATCTGGACCAGGCGTCTCGAAATTCTGTCACATTTTCATTGATATGGGGTGGTTTCCCTGTCGTTTCTACAAATGTTTTCATGACAACTGCTTTGACGAGTTTTTTTTTCCCTGGTGCCCCGACTACATGAATTTAAGTGTGCTACTAGATTGGCATCTAGGTCCCACCTTTCTACAGATGAAATAGTTAAATTCAACCGCCACTTTTATTCCAATTTTCTTTTCACACACTAGCAACTGGAACTCCCTTCTATTTATTTGCTTCTCTGATAACTTCAAACATTTATATGTAACGTCAATTACCATTTTCTGTCTTTTAAAACCCCTCTCATCTTTTGTTCTTTTACTCAATCCTCTGTCTTCTCTTTCACTATCATTCCATGTAACCTCTGCGTACTAGTGGCATCCCCGCGTTTTTTCAAAGATTTTTAAAAAAATAATAATATAGTCAATATTCTGGGATGCATGAGAAGATTATTTTCAATCTATGATCGGAAGTAATTTTCCCTTCGTATATAACAGTCATGTGACAAAACTATATTAATATATTTTTGTATATTACACCACTTACTCTTCATGGATAAATAAGAAATATATTATTACGAGTACTAGAATCACTCGAGTTTATCTTCGTTCATAAAAATGAAACTTTTTTCAGTTCTTTAGTAATGGCGTGGTATGTATCATAATAGTATTATTCCATGGTAGCCATTTGCTCCTTCTTCATCGCTATAAAGATTTCATGACGTACGATTTCACACCCATCCAAGCGATCTGTGCCTAGAAATGTCCTGATCAATAAATCGTTCGTCTGAATAGCCGTTAAATATTGCGCAGGATTAAGGAAAACATCGTGTCTACGGCATAGCTATCTATAACATTTATATCTACTTTAGGGATGTCATAATCCGAGGGTGGAATCAGTTTATCATGGCTTCCACTGCGATCCATCTTAGCGCATTGTCTGGACGCATCCATTCCCGAAAAGGAATATTCTGCCTTCTGAATCCTGTGCATATAATATCCATAAGTCAATTTCTGGACAAGCTGAAAATATTGATAACAGCCTCACAAATAGTCTATTCTTGAAATACTGAAATTCTTTATTTCGCGTATAATTCAAACTATAATCGAACGAAGTGGGAGATCATTTTAATTCCAAGCGTTTTCATTTTAACTTTTTCACATATATTTTCAGAAATATTAATCTTACCATTGATCGGTTTCTGAACCAGATACAATCTATTTCAGGCAGATGGATAATCTGTTTTCTCAGTTACTAGTTTATCTTTAATTATTTCATGAATGTTGTCCCTATGTACACTTGAGACAACGGATACACTATTTCAATCACTTCACTCCAAGCATGGCGATAATACCCTTAAGACGTAAACGTTTGGTTTGCTTCGGTTTAGTTTACAGCATATCAACACAAATGGGTTATTTAATGCCGACAAAATTTTTACTGGTGATAATACTTTGTTTCGTCAAACATCTATTTGTGGTAATAATTTTTTCCTTAAAAAATGTATTGCTGACAATTATTTTCAAAAAAAGTATTGCTGGTAATAGTTTTTTCCAAAAATGTATTGTTGTTAATATTTTTTTCTAAAACGTATTGTTGGTAATATTTCTTTTTCAAAAACGTATTGTTGGTGATATTTTTTTGGTTATTTTTTAAAAATATATTCGTGGCAATGGTTTTTTTCTTCAAAAATTCATTGCTGATAATAATATTTTACAAAGTATTTCTGGTATTAAAAACTTTTTTAAAAACTTTCATAGTGTTTTTACCCCAGTTTCGGGGTTAAATATTTGTCTATAGCTGGGACATTAAAAGATGGTACCACACCGGGTCAGGGTGGATCTGAGAACACTAGCAATTAAGAGGTGGTTCTATAATCCTCAAAACTTCCTGATCAGACGCCTTGCTGCTGGATGTAGATTATCGGCTTACCCAGGACGCGGATGTAGTTTATCGTCATACCCAGGACGGTAAGATGTACAGGGTTAATAGAATTCAAAGAAAAAGTATATTAGTGAGTAGAAATGACAATCAATGAATAAGATTTAGGATGACAAATGACGGCGATTTGTGTTGTATTTAAGTCGTGAAGGTGGCAGGGAAAGCGGGAAATGTTTCACAAAAGAGAGATTTGAATAAAGAATCTATCAGAATAGAAATTTCTGTTACATCAATGCAATTCAGCAGTAAACATGATTATACCGCTTAGATAATCTATTAGTGCTCTTAAAATCATACGTTCGCGGAATCAAGTAGGCAAGATTATGAGAACGATTGCTATAAAATTATTTATAGAAAAGGCATGTCAAAGAGCTGGGAAAATTCTGAATTCGACATGTAAGTTACAACAAAGTTACATGCCTGAAATCCCTCATAAGAAGTTGGTACATAATTTTTAGTTACACTGTATATTTGATATGAACGAGTCAAATTGAGAATACAGTCTGCTGTCGAGTGAGGCTATCCATAGAAGAATCTATCCAATGTTTTATTTAAATCTGCTTCTCCAAGTAATTGCATAAATGATAGAAGTTCCAGATGTTATAGAATTTGGTTTATCGACGGTAATACCATTGTACTAGGCTCGAAAATCAGTTCTGCATCATCTAGTTAAATACATATCAACCTATCTAGCTATCTCTGTATACGGTAAGGGCAGTGCTGAAAAGCCGAAACGTATGAATTCGTTTGTGGCAAATTTGGAAAGTATGAAAAAAGAACTTGAAGAAGATTTGGCGAGACAGTATGAGCGTTCTACATCGGAGATGAATTAAAAAAAATGTAAGATTTAAGAAATTTTTAAAAAATCGTTACAATAAAGGAAAAATGTAAATGTCTGAAAAAAATTAAAAAAATAAATAATGAAGTTAATTTTCATTATCGTAGACTAGCCTAGCCGCTGCTAGGCTATGTTTGCTGTTGCTATACTTATTGATATTATACCTCTCTCTATCGCAAACGCTTCTTGTCGTCAGAACTCCATGGTTTAGTATAGTTTATTTCATTACAGTTTGTTTTTATTGTCTGCAAGCTACATTTCTGGTTTATTCACAGTGTTTTACTCGTAAGAATCCCACAAATGCAAAAATATGGTTAAGTCTTAGGAAAATAAGGGTGATTTATGATCCTGAAACGGATCCGAACCATTCTCAGTAATTTCAATGAGGAAAATTTATTTGTGATACGAGTGTTTTGAGTTTCGATTACGAATTAAACTCTCATCTCAAAGCATTATATATATATATATATATATATATATATATATATATATATATATATACAAAAAAAGCAAAGATCTAGTAAAACCAACGTGAAAATACGAAATGAACAACGAAAATAAAAATATAAACAAACCAATTAATCAAACAAAAAAATAAAGAAAATTAATATAAACTTCGAGGAAAATACTCAACGTGGATGCCGGGTGAAAGGAAGTTGACCGCCTTTTTCGAAACGCCACCTCAAAGAAGAAAAAGGAATATACGCTAGATAGATTGCCTTTTAAGGATTTTATCATTATATATTGTTTTGGGTGTATTTCGAGAACATTGTTCTGGTTGAAGTTATTAATTTTCTTTGACTCTTATGAAAGAAAAAACAAAAACGAAATGAAAGTAAACTAACTTATTATCAGCTAATTAATAAAACAGCAGAACGAAAATAATGAAAAACCTCTATTTTAGAATATTCGACACTAATCCCCGAGCAGTTCGTCGAAATAGGCGAGGTTATGTAATACGTAACAACTGGTAATGAGCTAATCAGAGAGCAGAGTTCAAATTCCAGTCGATTTGGTTATATTCACCTACGCGCAAATAGACTTGGAAAAGGTATGAATCCATCTCCTCCCTTACCCAGATGTAGCAGAATGGGAGGATAGAGTAGTCTTGGTTACCAACCAGTCTAGGAGAAGGACAGATCTGAATTCAAAACTGACTTTGGACGTTTGAAAAATTGTGGCATATAAGCCTTTTTTTTCCATAAAGTGTTGTTCGTCCTGTTAGAGTGTTAACATATATATTCTATTTTGTTATATTTAGAAAATGGGGTCTCGTCACCAGAAGTGAAATGTATTTTATATGTAAAATCAATATCTTAGCGAGTCAATGTATATGTATACCAGAGTGAGACGAAGTAATGTTAAATAAGAATAAGAATATTTTCATTTTGAAATACTACGACAAAATACAAAATTTTAAGAAAAGCCATTTCATATATATATATATATATATATATATATATATATATATATATATATATATATATATGTGTGTGTGTGCAATTTGTATATATATTTATTTATATATAATATATGCAAGATACTTATTGGAAAGAGCTCAATATCAGCGATAGAGCTAGCATATTTAGTTGGATTAATGTGAGTTTTATATATGCAAACATAAATAAACCTAAAATTAAAAAAAAAAACAATTACGTGCAATGACACAAAATTCCCATCAAGTACACTATGGATTGAAATCAGATATGATGAGATAAAGAAGAATTAAGGAAGGTATATATATATATATATATATATATATATATATATATGTCTGTGTGTATGTAATTACGAAACACACACACACATACACACACAAACACACCCTGAGTTTCACGCTATTTGCGATCGTCAGGAACTGATTAATTTTTAAATTTTAGATCTATATATAGCGGCGTTCATGGGTGTTTTTTTATGGTAAATGGAGGAATAATTGTCGTCGGGACGTCACTCATTCTTACACAAACATACATACGCCCACATACATTCATTGACTTACGCAGACAAACACTAACGCGCGCTCTCCGGAGCTCACACAAACATAGTCATATGTGACCAGTGTGGGTCTGGGCATATATGTGTATATATGCGTTGTTGCCGAAGGGTCAAAAACTCACATCAATCCAACTATATATGTTAGTTCTATCACTTATATTGAGCGCTTTCCAATATATACCGCGCAAATATATATATATACATAATATACAGAAAAAAATTGCATATATATATATATATATATATATATATATATATATATATATTTCACACACACACACACACACACATATATATATATATATATATATATATATATATATATATATATATATATATATATATATATGAATGTAAAATGATATTATACCCTAAGATATGCGTGTAAAATGTATTGTAATATCTTATGAAGAAGTCAATACAGTTTATGAATTATTATTTTGGAAATGAAACTAAAGATCTTGCTGGGTTTTTTTTAACTACACATGGACAGATCTGTCTGGACAATCGATTCATGAATTTCCTTCCATAGAAAAACAAATTTCCTCAGCTAAAAAATATGACTTGGATTTCTCGATTTAATCAACAGGAAATGAGACTTGATGTGCTTCGAATATTCAACCGTTTAACATGTGTAGTCACGTTTCTTTCTAATATATTTAACGACAGTTTCCTGGTCCGTCTGTGCTCTACTTCTGTGACTAAATAGCAAGAATCCTGAGAACGAACTTTATTCAATAAGCTCGGGAAAAACTCACTTTTCTTCAAACAAGAGAAATTAATGCAAAAACAAATCAATTGTCTTTTTATACGATTGGCTAATGTTTTAAAATCTGCAATGTTATCTAAATAATAATAAACATTTAAACTTAATACAAATTTGTCAAATTAGTAATGTCCGTTCGTCTCAGCACATTGGTACATCGGAGATATGTTTCTAGAAACGGATGCTGATAAAGCGATGGATGGAAAATATGAGCACCGAGAAAGTTTTATAGAAGTTTATGTAAAAATGGCACTTGATATTAAAGTCATAAAACATACAGTTTAAATTTCGTAATGAAAATAATGACTAGGTTATTCGACACCTCTTAGATATATTGAATCAGTTAACAGATTGAATCATCGAGTAAATTGCTTGCGTAAATACATATCAGAACATTGATTGGGAAGGATATTAACGACAGGCATATTGCTCGAATCTACGAAAATTATGGAGAATTTACAAACCCACCAACAAGAATAAAAATAAGCTTTGGTGTAAACCTTTGACAAATATATTCTTCAGCATATTATTCTTAGCGTTTAGGCAAATACGAAGCATTCCTTGAATTCTGCGTGTGTTTTCCTAAATAGATAAATAATTCTTAA
>CAHIKZ030005449.1:620000-635000 GCA_903632075.3 Acanthosepion pharaonis
TATATATGTATATATATATATATATATATATATATATATATATATATATATATATATATATATATATATATATATATATATATATATATATATATATATATATATATATAAACATATATCCATTGTCATATATATTAATATTAGTGCTATAGCCTTTTTATTATATCTTTACTTTGTCCTGGACATTGAGTTCTACCTGCATTCTATCCTCTTGGAATTATTTTTTATACAAATATGTGTGTATGTGTATGTATGTATATATATTTATATATTTTAGATATATGATTGCATATTATGTATGTGTATATTTACCACTAATACTATCTATCTATCTCTTTCTCTCTCTCTCTCTCTCTCTCTCTCTATATATATATATATATATATATATATATATATATATATACACACACACACACACACATACACACACATACACGCGCGAGCGCAGAGAATGTGCGATGAATAAATTGTCGCTACATTGTATTTTACTTTTTTCGCATGGGGGCTGTTTGTTTTTGAATTTCTTGACTGCACATCGCTATTAATGTATTAAATTGGCGAGATTTTAATCACTTTATCATGAATAGCCATGAGAACCATGGTAGCATGACTTTATGCCAACCTAGTCATTGGATACCATGAACTAAAAATCTATGAAAGAACTTCGGGATCCTATTGGAATGACTTCAGCTGCTACACAAAAGAAAACTGGAAAAAAGATATTTAGATGACTGTTTCATTCTGAAGAATGACAATATAGATAAACTGTGGACATTCCAAGCATCGATTAATAATATAAAACCTAGCATTCTATTTACTATGGAGTACAGCAATAAAAAAAAAATATCCGTTTTTAGACATATTAATAACAAAGACAAACACAAAACCGTCATATATTTTAGACCAACTGACTTTTAACAGAATCTCCTTTATTCATCTTCTCATCCAGACACACTCGTACCAAAAATTCACTCAACCTAGCTAAGCGAATCTGTACAACAATCACAAACACGACAAAAAGAGACCACAGACTAGAAGAGATGAAGTGAATTGTCATCAAGAAGAAATTACCTCAAAGTGCAATCAGCAAAATATCATTAAAATCATAAAGCATAAAAAATCAAAAGGAATTAATATCCACACACCCCGAGAAACATAATAAGCAAAAAACTCATCCCTTATAATTCAGCTTTCAACCTCATTAACATAGCAATCTACACACACATACAACTAAATCTATCAATATTATTAAAGACTGAATAGTTTACACAAGTTTTGTTTGCTTATTTTCCACAGGATCCGTTCATATTCTCGCAAGGGCTTCCGGGGTCGGTATTAAAAGAAGAGAGCAAATTAGCGTTTTGATACATACTGCTTTTATTCCGAGTACTTTCGACATTAACACAATTTCATACTCAATGTGTGTTTTTAAGAGAAAAAAATATAGTGTTTTACTTTTCCAAACACAACATTACTTTGTTATTCTGGAAGTTATAATTTTACCGTGGATTGAGGACCGCTAGACTTTGTGCTCTGCAGTGTATGGTACGCTTTAGATATAGTTCTGTTCTTTAATTTACATCAGTCAGTCACTGACGTGTCATGCGTGATACACGCTTAGGCGATCATGTATCGAAACCTACATGACTGAAAAGACAGATTTTTTCCCGCACTTGGTTGCCAATTCTTTCTTCGGTAGACTAATTGCCATCCAAGTCTGTGTTGCAATTTACCCATAGTCGGAGGGAGAAAACAAGGAGTAGTACTTAAGTGAATGTCATGAATTTGACTGGAATTCGAACTCGGCTCCTCAATCCGAGCCGCTATCCATTACTCCACTGTGCACGAACACAATAATAGTAATAAAATTCCAAATCACACCCCATGCCACTAACGCAGATTTAAAGTGAAATATTTAATAATTTTCAAGCGAAAATAGTATCTACTTCCCGGTTAATGAATGCCGAATGTTGACATATACGGCAACGACTGGGAGTTAAAGTGAATTAGATAATTAAATATCTAAGTTTAGCCTAAAATGTGTCACTGAGTTTTATCTAGTTCTTTAGGCCATGTTTAGTTTTTGGGCACATAAATTCAACTTGATGCGTAGGATCAAATCAGACGAGGTATACTCAGGTGGGGGGAAGTCGATGTCTCGTAAGAAGAACAAACGGTGATTTTTCATAAATAAATAGAAGAATTAAAAGATACGAAAATCCCATTAGCAATTAAGAAAAGAACTCTGAACTATGTAATATTTAATCATTGAATGCTGGGCTTGGCAATTTTCTCACAGATGGAGTAGACAATTTGCTTCTGTTGCAAATGCAATGTCTTCCATAGGATGAAGTTTCGAACGATAAATGTTTTAAGGAAAACCGGAAATGCAAAAAAATCGATAATTGCAAACCTGAATGTGACCGTTGATATATCTGCAACGAAATCTTGGATAATTTAACACGGACATGATTATTGCAACTGAATTAGGAGAACACGAAAAATTAACGAGTTTCTAAATTAAATAAATGACAGAAGGGCAAAAAGGATAGCATCTAAGCAAAATTAATTATAGCAATAAATGATAGGAGGTCGTAGAGAGCCATGATCAAATACATCATAGACATAGCACATATATGATTGATTAAATCGTTTTCTACCGATTATCAACATTTTAAAGTTTATTTAATATATATATATATATATATATATATATATATATATATATATATATAAATTATATTTAGAAAATATTGTTAGATTTTTTTCATATAATAATATTTTAGTGATACAAATCTTGTTAATTAACCGATAGCTAAAGGGAGTATAAATGGATTCGTACCATTCCAAATGGAACTGACTCGTAACCACAGAAATTGGAACTCACCCCCACCTTCGATTAACAATTCAGAGACATTATCCAATAAACCACATGCACATCGACGCTTACAGCATCTATTTCCCAAGCGGTTACCCATCTAGGTAATGACCAGGCTCAACGTTGCTTTATTTCTTTGATACTTCGGGAACCGATGCTTCAACGAGATGGTGGCCATAAGCCGACGTATTATTTTGAAGGACAGTATGATCAATTCTGTTTTCAGATAGCCCCCACTATAATGAATTTGAAGTGATTTTAACATACGTCTCAACTGATAACCTTTCCTGAAAAGCAACTATTTCAAAATTAGGACACAATGAATGGAATTGGAAGCAAGAAGAATCTTCAGATAGTATCGTTAACCAAGAACAGGTATTATTATCTCTGTTATATCAGTTGCACATCTCGCATATTTTAAAGAAAATATTCGGGAAAATAGTCGCATTTACACAATAAATGATATACACTAAAAATGTAATTTCGATAAATACAGAAAGTATTCATCGCAAATAAATTATGATAATTTTACACATCCATTATAGATACAATGAGATACTGTTTTGAAAATTCTCCTCGCGCGTTGATTAAAATATAGCTTATGCAGTCACTTGTATTAGCAACAAAGGATTCAAAACAAATTATTATTAATTTCTAAGCCTTACTTCAATAATGATTGTAATGAATGAATTCATTTAATTGCAATTGCCTGTAAAAATATTCAATAACATTCTGAATTTTTACAATCCCTTATAATCTCGTCAGATATTGAAACCAGTTAAATACAGTGACAATGATCAATGTGATTTAACATGACAGCTGCATTTTAATTATATCTTATATATTATATATACATTGTAATCATTCATTTATTAAAAATTGCCGTTGTAACTATGTAATGGTGTTTAATTTAAAGCAAATATATATCTTGAAATAAGAAAACATAATTGCTTATATTAATCCACGCCCAGTCACGCACACAAAAGCAAACAGTGAGAAAATTGCATATATTAACTTATGCACATGCGTAATATATTAATACATACATACATACATACATATATGTACATATATGTATGTTTGTATGTGCGTGTGCGTATGTATGCATGTATGTATGTATCTATATACACAGATGTACATATACATACATTCATACATACACAGACACACACACATATATATATATGTGTGTGTGTGTGTGTGTGTGCGTGTGTGTGTGATATAAAATTTCAATGTATATAAAGTGAAATTATTATTTAATGATCACACTTCTATGTGTCGGTAATGAAAGATAATTGAAACCGAAATTATTGCCTTGCAACGAATCTTCATATTTCCGTAAAAGAAATGCCTTCAAGAAATAGCATAGGAAACCTTAAAGGTTGATAGTCGAAAATTCACAGCTACAATTATATCTACGTTTACAAGAAGCGAAAGTAATAAAAAAAAGAAACACTTAATCAAATATAACATCGAATTTGTTGAATACGTTTTTGATTTCCCAATTCAAACGCATTTTGCTTAATATATTTCAAAAATTCAAGAAATATAAATTCTTAAATTTATTTATGTTTGCATCAGAAATAAAATTAAAATAGTAAATTTTCACAACTAATTTCCTCTTGCTTCGAAATAAATACGAGTACATTCAACAATTCAAATTATAAAATGCCGTGTCCCTTCAGGACGTAGGCGGTCATTGTTCTTCCTAATTTCATTTAATTGCTATCTGTGAATTTCTATTCATTCTTAAAAGGAGGAATAGAGTGGTTTCCCGTTGCTTTCTCCAAATTTTTAACTTATCTTCTTACAATCCAAGGCTAGATGTTTTAGTTTACTCAGCTATTTAATCATTGAATGGAATGGAGGAGACAGATGCATGGCTTTCAGAAGGCTATTGTTACGAAAGTAAACAAAACTCGATTAATTCGGAGCTTGAACTCGGCACGATAATCTGATATAATGGAATATGCATACACCTGTGTTCCCCCTCACTGGAATATGATTCGCTGGTGTCCGTCATAAATACCGACTGACGTGTAGGAGAGTCAAGGCTACGTCAAAGTTTGAGTCTATAACGACGCCCATTGGACTACGCCATTGATCTACACTTCTTACCTGCGACTACGACGCGTACCAGTCGATTACTGCTACCCTGTTCTACTTATAGTAGCCAAAACCACTTATCTACTTCGTTCAAATATATCCACTTCCGGAACATATGACAATCCCACTTTCTGTATTGATACATTCCGTAAAAGATTAATCTTGCATCAATTCTCGAGGTTTAACAATTATTGCATCTATCCAAGGACAACAAAACAAAATCAATAGGCATTTGCAATTTTACTATATAATTTTAATGTTTGATATTCAGATAAGTAATATATGACTCTACACTAGGTATATTTTACTATATATCCGTCTGCATAACAAATTTCGACAATATGCAGAAACATATTTGGTCATAAAATTCAGCATCTCAATTCGATGCCATTCTCATTCATATTGTCTGCTGAATTCTCGTCGTAGATCTCCTTATCTTACAACATATATCTATTGACATGTATTTAAATGGCTGACTAAACGACAATGTGAGAAGTCTGGTCACTTAAGTGATGTCAGCTATAACGGTGATAAGAGTTTTTTTTTTTTTAAATCAGTCAAACACCAGACAACAATGATTTATGCATTTTTTCTGAAAATTCCACCCGGAAAATTTTCGTCAATCATCAAAGATATTTTTAATGGTATAGTAATCAAATAGTTAAAAACCTTTTTTTAATGACTTTATTTTACTGTTGAAATCTAAATAAATATATTAAATCATTACATTTTAATTGATTAGAAGATTCTATTTCCAAAGGACGATATTTTTGAGAATAATGAGAATCGAATTCGTAATTCATATTTTTTTTTCGCGAGTGACTTCTGCGTTAACATTTTTTTTGCTAATAACAATAATTAATCCAGATGGGAGTCCTTTTGTAGGGATACGGAAGCTGACTTATCAGAAGGGAGATAATCGCTTTTTTCCCGTTATACTACTATTTAACAACTAGCTCATCGGAGGAGATTTATTCATACATCTTTGCGAGTAGGGGGATCATAAAAAGCTAATTGTAATTTCTCATTCCGAGACACTATCCACTACACCACCCCAATATTCATATTTATATGAAAATGAAGAACATATAACATTCGCCAAATATTGTCTCTTAATATTTTACAAAATTCTTTTGGGAATGGTTCCGTTCAAAATGATACATTCTCAATATTTTGTTTTGAATTTAAACAGGATATTCTACGATAATAAGAGATAAATTCTGAATTTTTTATCGTTCAAAGTATTTTTATAAAACTTATTTTTATTTGATCAATGAAAAAAACAGTAACATCTTATCTAACATTTTGAAATGTAATAGTTCATCTAGGAATAGATTCACTTTGTATTTGCAAGAAATGACTACGGCTAAATGCTTCCATCATAACACAAAATTACACATGGACAATATACCTATTTTTTCAATAATTTCACTGCAAGAAAGGTAATAAAGCCACTATAACCTAAGGGCTTTCTATGATTGACGGAAACTGAAAAAAGAAGCAGACTGATGAGAAAGAATAATAAAAAGAACGGTATTCCATGGAACAGAGGAAGACGGACATTGCGTTCAGGTTTTTGAAAATCGCAGTTGACTGGAAAGCAAGAAGAAAATTAGGGAAACCTCACTGAGGAGAAAGGACAATAAATGAACAGATTTCTATGAGTCAGAAAAGGATGAGCGACGTTGCATATATATTTTTTTATGTTAGCAGTTGGCAGGAAATTGAGAATATTGAAGAGAGTTCCACAGTAGAGAAACGCGATAGTTGAAGCTATTAGGATAGACCTTATGGTCTCAGATGTCTATGCCTTTACGTGATTATACATATATATGCATCAGTATTTATGCAATTTTTTCCTCTTTTATTAAACGAACATGGCTCTCTGGAAATTGCTTTCTTTCGTTTTTCTATCTGTTGACATTTGAATATGATTTTCTCCTTTTTCTGCCAACAGATTTACGTCGCTTTCTCGCTTTATATCCCTGCTTATCCTGCCTTCAGGGTAAATCCTATGATATTTAATGTCCTTGGATTACATTTTTCTCTTTATATGTCTTTTTTTATTGTAGGTTTATCCCGTTTTATAGTTGGCATTATAGGGATGTATTCTCTGTTGGGCACATACGAGGTCTAGTCAAAAAGTATCGGATTTGGTGCTATAAAAAGAAAACTTCAAGACATACGAATTCGGCATTTAATCACCTTCGAAGTAGTCCTCTTTCTGAAACCACAAACTTTATCTAGTGTCTTTCCCATTGATGGATGCATTTCAAGAAATCTTACTTGAGGACAACGAACAGCTGCCGCTTGACATTCTCTCGACGTCAAGAAATCTTGTTACTTTCAAGGTGCGTTAGATTTTTGGAATGAGGAAGTCACATGTGACAATGGTGGTTTTCATCACTGTGGAATAATATGCTAAGCCAAATAAAAAACAAAAATAGACAAAAAAAAAAAAACAACTGCTGCACAGGCCATAGTCAATGATGGATCCCCTATAGTTTGGTGAAACGAGCATATTTTAAAAACATCCCTTCTATGCACAGTGACAAACAATAAATTGAGCAAGAATATTATAAATTAGTTTGCATACGTGACAAGGTTCAATGTCATTATGTGTCAGGTGGTTTTACTGGGTACTTTAGCTCCCGTCACCATAGCAGCAGTCCAGATACCTTTTCATCAGATCTTGTATTATGCTCGATGTATTTTGGCACTCATTTGTATAACTATATTTCTGTTTGTTTAAGATTTTTCTTCAACTCATTTCTATATGGAAAATGAGGTTTTACATAGAAATTTTCCTTTGTCATAATACATTGCCTAATTTCTAGTAGACATCTTTCTACTCTTCATATGAGAATTCCGATTATGGTGTCACATATTCCGCTGTTGGTTAAAATACAACACAGTGAAGTAAAATTTACTTTAGGCAAGAATGTTTTAGGATTTTCTTCTTTGATGAAACAATCGATAAATATTAATGAAGAACATTGCATTGTATTCAGTGAAAATAGTAAATGAATATTCATCTAAATATTGCGATTCTTGCTATGTTCCAGCCTCATATATAGAGATACATAAATTAAAGTCTTATACTGATGCACTGAATCAGATGTAAATATGAGTGTAAGATTTCGTCTCTGTGCATCACGACAATCATGAGTCTCAAAAAGTTCCGGTGTGTCACTTGTCTTTTTATTTGCTAATGTTCCTACACATGTCTTTTCAGTATCCATATACACAAAGTCATAATGTATGAAGCTATCCCCTTTTCCCTATCTCTGTTACCATCATTATGCCGTGTGAAGGTTAAGTTTTCCAAGTCACACCTCATTCCTCAAAATCTCTCCAATAAAATTTATTTGTCTTTTTCTCATTCTGAGTAAAATAGTTCCTTTAGTTGTCATTTTATTCAAGCCTACCTCGATGATAATGTGTTCCGTCCATGGAACTCACAGTATCCTTCTGTAAACCATATTTAAGTTTAATTCAGATTTCACATTATCCTTAGAATTCACTGCCACATGAGAGGATGTATACCATATAAAAATACGTCGCTCTTTTCTTTTTTTCTAACGAAAGGTTCCCGTTTTTTTTGACATCGTGCATAACATTTGCCTCGCATCATGCGTTAATCCAATGCGAAGGCGGATTTTGGTTTTCACCCTCTGTAAAAAAATTCTCAGATATTTAAACTTCTGTACTTCTTAATATTGGTATATCGAATTTGGAAGACGCATCTTCGGTTTTTCCTTGTGTTGATGACGATAATCTCTATCTTCTGGCAGATGAGGGTTAGTATTTTTCTTGATTTCTTTTCGTAATGTGTCTACAAGGTCCTGTAGCTTTTTCTTCGTGACATTCACCAAGACATATTATCTGGGTAAGTTCACGTCCACCGATAAAAAAAATCTAGTTAATGCCTGCAGCACCCAAAGGATATCGTCGACGGAGAGGTTGGATAATTATGTGAAGAATATTCATTCTTGCGTCACATTTTTGTCAAGCTACACAATTCATTTTCTCTCCGTATATACTTCTAAAAATTGATTTTATCTGCGCTCAAACACTGAATAGTACTGTACACAATACAGTAAGCAAATAGGTTTCGTATATATATATATATATATATATATATATATATATATATATATATAAAGATAGATAGATAGATCGAATTAATGTGACTTCACTTGTCTCTTAATTGGATGGTATTATTTCGGTCATGCAGACTTCGAAGTTTCGTTAGCGCGCTCTTGTAATGCCTTTCTTTACAGCCATTCTATTATCGAGCAGTTTAAGACAAACATCGGCATTACTAAAACGATTTTCAACTAGTAAACTACGGAAAAACTACCAGCAATGTTGGAACGTCATGCACACACGAATATATATATATATATATATATATATATATATATATATAAAATTAAAAAAAAATGATAGAAATTAAGGAGGATTTTAGATAATTAATAATTCTTCAAATCTAGAAGAAACCTTAGCAGAAAGCACTGTACTATATTTGGGACTAACCAGCAGTGCGAATCCATTACCGAGAATTGAAACCAGGACAGCTACATTGACAAGCAAACGTCATACCAACTGTACTAACGGGCTTCGGTTACGAAGAGGTAGCGAACTAGACTCGATATTGCGCCGCCTGTTCATATATTCCGTGGTGGAACTCATCCAAGTTCATTTACCCATACGACTGTGCCTCCGAGAGCCAGGACTAACATAACCAAGCCGTTCCATCCAGAGCATTAGAAGCTGGTTCATGCAAGGATATACAAATGATAGAAATTAAGGAGGATTTCAGGTAATTATTAATTATTCTGCCCTTCAGAAGGGTTGGATTGTCCTGCACGAAACCTTCACCACTATAATCAAATCTAACGTGCTGTTTTCGGGCTGTCGGTTTCCTGTGAACTGATCTGCTTGACACTCATAGGTCAAATTCGACGGAAGATTCGAGTATATATATATATATATATATATATAATAAATTAATTGATTTAATATATGTTTTTACGCTACACAGTTCTAACCATGTTTCAAAAATGGAAGCTAAAATCCCCGAATATAATTTTGTAATTTAATCCTCAAGCGAATTTTGGAGTAACTTTTAAAATTACTGGGTTTTAAAGACACAGCTAAAATCATAATTCACGTTTCCAAGGTTACAGATAAATCCATTTCCACTAGACAAGGGGTGTCTGCGTGTTCATTATGTCTGTATTTTGATGTATCCGTTATAAGTTACATTTTGGTAAGGGGTAGGGATGTATTTTTCAATGAAATCTAACATCCGTTAAATGCATGTAGTCTGGATTTTTTTTAAATTTTATTGTTAACGGCAAAAATTCTTACGGCATTTTTTTCTATTTGTATATTTAATGATTTTGGGGGGTTATTTAGTTTAGAAATCGTTTTATTTAACTACGATTTGAAATATTTTCACTTTTAATATACTATATTTCTTTTAAGAACAATTAAATGTAATTAGAAACCCTTACAGTATGTAGAATTATTTTCACATCAAGTATAAGTATGTAAATTATTAGGTTACAATTTTTTTTTAATATTAATGCTCTGTAAATTTATATTGAGCACTATTTTGTAAAATAAAAATATCTATAAGAACACCGGATTATATGTCTTACTGTTCTTATATATATATATATATATATATATATATATATATATATGAGAGAGAGAGAGAGGAGTATAATCCCGACGATAGGCGAAATTTTCTAATATTAGAATAATAGGTAGATGGAAAATATAAAAAGTAGTAAGGTAAGTTATAATGAGTATATAATATGTAATATCCGGAAAATTATTTTTTTTTTTTACAATTACATTTACTAGTTGTTATGCGTTGCTTTAATTTATATAATATTTCAAATATAAAACAATTCTTGCAAATAACCTATCCAAATAAATGTATAGCGTTTATATAGTGATATGCGAATGACTGCCAAGCGGTAATGTAGGATAATTCTTGTTATGCAAGATAAACACCATCGCTCTCTCTCTATATATATATATATATATATATATATATATATATATATATATATATATATATGTGTGTGAACGTTTGTGTGTGTCTTGCTCTGTTTGTGTGACAATGATTGTTTTTAAACGATAAAACCGAATATTCTTGTTGGATATATTGATCAATTTCTGTGTTAATTTTATATTGAGTATATCTATGAGGATAAAGACAAATGAAATGGTCAATCCTAGTCTCCGAGATAAATCGACTCACTAATTTTTATCGGTCGATTGATAACAAGATTAATTGATTTATTGATAAAAATCAAATTATATAGTACATAAAAATCTAAATGCTTACTCGACAGACTGACTATTTTTCTAGTTCATACACTGATAAAGAACAAACATATTTATCGCGATAACAATCTCTTTGGGATTGTTCCATCTCAATAGTGCGTTTTATTGTTTATTTTCTGTTTAAGGTTGTGTGAATGGTCTAACGGAAAGAGAAATCTGAGAGCCGAGTATTAATTCCTCTAGGTTTAAATTCACATTCATCTCCTCCTGCTATGGGTTAAATATTAGGACTTTTTTTTTTTTAATTATTTTAATTCTTATAGAACTACTAATCTAATCTCTCACGAGAAAGCAATTATTCTCACAATACAAAATATGATTAGGTTTTAAATAAGAAATTAAAAGTTGATAAGCCATAAAAAAAACAAATCGCTCAATCAATCAAGTCTTTTTTATATTAAGGTAACGTTTATGTACAGTTTCTGAGATTCTATTGGCTTTCATCAAATGCAGGGAAAATGTACCTTAAATGGAGACAGTAGTAGTTCTGGACAAAATGGAACATTTTCCTCATGTGAAAATAAGTCGTTTGCTAAAAAAAAAAAAAAAAATTGGCTTGTCTAGAGTTTACAGGACTCCCGAGACTGGAGAGTAACAACGAAATGAATAAAACAGTTGAATAAATGTAATTGTTAAACAAACTGGCAAATGCTGATTATTGTGGTGTGAAGTATTAATTCAAAGACAACTTAAGAATAACATCTAATGTTTTAAACAATGTAACCATTATTTTTCTTTACCCGCCGACAATAAGCAATTTATTCAACTTAATTACAATTAACAGTGAATAAAATATTAACAATAGTAACTTATAACGAACCGACAGGTCATTGTGGCCTGAGACGTATTCTCGAAATATTATGATGACAATGACTCACTATTTTAATCATTTAGTCAAGCGTTTTATAGAAATCATTGTCTACCTCCATGTCCGTGCGCCTGGCAGACAGTATTTAATATATCAGATTTGTGTACTATATATATATATATATATATATATATATATATATATAAACGTTTTTGTGTTAATGTTTTGTTTGTGAAAACTACTAATGATTTACATTGACTGATGAATTACTCCCGCATCGATGAATGGAATTGTAGGTGGTGCATATCGATAAATGTAAAAATCACAGCAAGATATGTTCGTAACAAGTTATTTCCAAAGAAAAGAAAATTCTCAAAAAAACAATATTGTTATATATATATTTTTTTTTTTAATTCAAAGCAACTTCTTACGCTGATTTTTCTCGATTTAATAGTGACAGAGTAACATACATTTCCGATCGAAAAGCCAAAAATTTCATAGCTGAAAATCAGGAATTTGAATTTAAAAATTTGTATTCAGTTTCCCACTACCCCCTCCCGTGACTCTCGGAGTGGTGTATGGTGACGCGGAGGCTTATAGCAACAAATATAAACTTTAATAAAATATATCGTTAAATGTCAAGTCTAAAGAAAATAAAATTCGGAACAATATTACAAAATTTACTAAGATCTACGAAGAACAGGAAATTGTGGAGTGCTTATGATCGTCAACGAAAAGGAAGACGATGACAAATATATACATGCAACCTCGTCAGATCTAGGATCTCATCGGTTTGTCATGCATGGCATTCAGAAATTAGTAAAATTTCATCTATACATCGGATCAATTTTCTCAAAACAATTATTAAATACGACTTTAAATGAATTAAGCCTAAAATTCTGAAACAATACTTCTAAAACTGTAAACAGACGATACATCAACACAGGAAAGAATAATAACAAATAACAAAAAATATACATTACTTGAAATCATCAAAGATCAGCAACAAAAGAAATAGCTTAAAGGTAGATAATACTAATCCTAATATAATTAAGATGTTTATTTTTCACAATACCATATGTATCATTATGAGTAAAGCTGAGGTCTGGATAAATTTTAAACAACTATATACGGAACATTTACTTTTCAGTAATAGGAGTCAACTTCAAAGGACAAGAGCAAGAGGCTCAGACTGAGAGAAAATGACGGAAAGACGATTAATCACATTGTAGACAAAGATGACAAGGTAACAAAAACTGTTGTCTATAAAACTGATCATCAAATACGCCTCAACCCTAATTCGCTCGCATATAAATGTAAGTTACTACCTAAGAATAAAATCTGGTTTACTGCTAGAAATTGTATTTATCTTCACTAGTGGGTAACGAACTGAGCGAAGGGCAATTTTTATGTCACACAAATTTCTCAATTAACCTGGTATTCTATCTGATCTGCAAGGCAGTAGGTTTGAAATATTGGTGCCGTGTCCAATGTAAATCTTCGATACGATGACCCCAGGCGTGAGAAAGTGACCGAAGGAGAGAAAAAAAATTCCAAGAGAAAGCGACTGAGAAAAAGTAAAGTGCAAGTAAGTAGCGACTTGATTACTTGTTTTTCTCTCGTCTTGACGTCATAGACCCTAAAATGTTTACAAGCGTAAACTCTTATTTAACGAATGAAATTAAAATGTTAGGTGAGGGACTCCGAAATGATGCATTAGCTGGAAAAACTCAAATATCATAAGATTCTATGGGCAGAAGAAAATGTATCAAGCGTGGAGGAGAGATTTAAAAACAAATATTTTATGGCTTCCGAAATGCCGAAGCGAAGAAAGACCTTCGTGGCATATCGGCTGTATACGAGGAATGCGGCGGATATTTTGCGATATTTTCCCGAGACAAGGCCAAGTGTAACATGGGGCGAATGAGAGCACTGGTGGACCGATGCTACGCGGAAACCGTATATACTACGGAAGCGTTACAGCGATTGTCGACCATCAGACAATTCGAGTGGAGAGAGTATAGAAGGAAAAATGTTTAATGTAGCCTTATTTAATAAGGCCTTTATGGTTAGACATAATAGGGGCCCGGAAAAGGAGAAGCAGCATACATCAAGAACCACCGGAAGAAGAATAAATTAAATAAAAGGTCTGATGAAATTCTAGATTTGGCGAGGTTGCATGCATATATTTATCAGCGTCTTCCGTTTCTTTTTTGACGATCATAAGCATTCCACAAAATTTATCCAGACTTTATTATATAGTTATAGTGTCGAAATTTAGCTTAGTAACAGCCAAACTCGGTGCAAAAAAAAGGTTGGGAAACTTTGTCATTACGTCCAATGACGGGAATCCCGCGTAACACAGTTAACAGAGACCTGAAACCATGAATATACAACCATAACAAGTGAGATAAAGAAGGAAAAACCACTTGAAATAGCTATAAAATTTGTGGGAAAAGAAAAAAAAAATAAAATGAGGGGGGAAAAATAGTCAAATGTTAAAGTTCACTGGTACAACTTGAAAATAACTGCAAAAAACGTCCCTTTGGCGAGCCCTTATAAAGGACTCCAACAACAGTTCAGAGAGAGTGAAAGAGGTAGAGAGATAGCAGAAAGAGGGGAAAAATTAGACTTACATATAAAAAAATGCTAGCTTTAGTATTTTTTTTAGTAGCTGGGCAGAAAGGTTTAGATATTTTGAGTTGCTCTCCTTGGAAGATGAGCAAGATTCCTGTTAAGAATAAATGCAGACTTGTTTTTTCAAACTTTCTCTGCGACACAAATTCAACTTCTTAGAAGATCTTTTTTTTTTTCATATACTTTTTTCACATCCGGATTTCGT
>CAHIKZ030005449.1:637500-787500 GCA_903632075.3 Acanthosepion pharaonis
CTGTATTGTCTCTTTATCTACGATTCTGACTTGAATCATTCAAAATCTGATAAATCTTGTGTAACAATCCAGATAATATTTTACATCTTTTTGTTTATTTTCTTCTTGGTATGGGGGCTACACACATTCATATTTAGGCTCTTACACAATACTCCATTTCATTTTTTCCATGTCCTCTTATCTATATTTCACTATTCTCATCTCAGACTTTCCTCTAACAATTCTCTTTCCGTTATTCTTTTCATAATTTTTTTTTATATTTATGAGTTTAGTTTCAAGCGATATTCTAAACTGCTATCTCTCGCACGCATATATCATAGCTGCCAGTATACATACATATTTCTCTTTACACTTTAAGCATTTTGGCGAAAGTTCATTTGATTACATCTATGTTTGTGTTAAATGGTTTCCACTCTGCAGCTTTATTGTATTTTTTATTTCTATTTTTGTAGGCTTTATGTAATGATATCGTTTTTACTATATATATATATATATATATATGTATTCTTTGATATTTTCGATTTCTTCATTTCATTTTATATTTTTTGGAGAAGGCTATAACCGACAAAAACAAATATATTTTTCCTTTATTTCTCTTCTTTTCAGTTCTAAATCTATATTTTGACTTTCCGTATTGATGTCATGGAAATTGTTTGCTGATTCCCGAAGGTTGAAAAAATTGCTAGCAAATTCTGTTTTCAATTTTCTTTGTTCATATTTACTACGATGACCACACACTTTTCTTTTCAGAAGATATTAGTATATTATAATATACTCTAAATAATATGCCAGGCAACTGCACACACCTGCCTCCCACGTTTGTTATTATTCATATATATTTTATGATGTCAACGAACACTCGTTGCCACTTTTATAATGCCAAGGAATACTCGTTATCACATTCGTAAATTCTCATTGTAGTAGAGACTTTGTAATCACAGACAGAACTATAGTAACGCCGTTGAACAATACTGGTGTCAGACGCCTTCGAATATCACTTGCACTAATAGTACTTACTCCATAATACTCGCTCGAATAGTAAGCCGTGTAGTAATCCGAATAGAGAAATAGTATAGGGAATCGAGTAGAGAATAGCGGTCCGTATAGTAATAGAGGATAGAGGAGAAATAGCAATCATTTAGATGCAAAGATAATTCCACTTATGAGTTTCCTCTATGGTAACGTCGTCCACTTAATTCAATAATGGAATCGCCTGCGTTTACTCTCTGGCGATCTATGTTCAAACTCAAGTGTCGGCAGCGACACTGTATTCCTATATAACACCTATATATATATATATATATATATATTCTCGTCAAATAAATTCAGTCCTGTTTACACTATATATTTTGATGATTGTATAGTTTTAGATATTACACGACTGTTCTTTTGAGATAATGATTACTACCATGCTTTATTTAGTTGTTTTGAATACACTCATCGGGTTTTTTTCTTTGGGCCTTGAACTCCTATGCTGGACGATTATTTTCGGTTAACGTACAGATTCTTGGTTCTTTCTTTTTTTTACTTTTTTCCCTTTGGAGTTGGCTTGATAAGATTTCTATTAAGAATAATCCAGCTCCAGGCTACCCTATTGAGCACTGTTTAAAATCAACTAATATAGAGCGTGTAAAGCCAGCCTTCCCTGACGATCCGCTTAGATGAAACCTTGGTAGGTTTGTCTGGCTCTCTTGGTTCAGCTATATATATAGTCTATTAGAAACTGTTGTCGCTTTAGTTGCTCTCGCAGTCTGAGATATTTTCTGCTGGAGTATGCTTTGATATGGAAGTGAATATTTGTTAGTGTTTAACGAAATTCTCTAAGAAACAGTAATAATGGTGTCCCCATGGTCCGGAAGTTGGCTGGATTCTGTTTTGTAACATTTATTGTATTGGTGTTACTATGTGTAATGCATACCCTTAACCCCTTAAAATAAGATTGTTCTGCGCAAAAGTATACTGCTTTATACAACTGACAGTTTAGATATGTGTGAAAAGATTTTGCGTTATGCACGTCATCTATATAAAAATTCTGATCTGACGAGGATTTTTCTATACCTAACATGAGTTTTCAGTTTATTTTTGCGTTGTGGAGCAATTTGGGAATTTACAACACTCGCAGTCTATGCAATTTCCTGATATACATACACACACACACACACACATATATATATATATATATATATATATATATATATATATATATATATATATATATATATATATATATATATATATATATCATTAAAGACAACAAACAAGGTACTGCGTTTAACCTTTTATTTAATTTTTCTTATAACTGAACAAGTGTTTTCTTTTCTGGAAACTGTTCAAAGGTTCTGTAATTCCGACTGCTTTCGTGTTTAATTTTAGCAATTATCAAAGATGATTCTATTTCTAATTTTTAACTGGATGTATGGAGCGTGTGCATCTTTGTTATATGAATGTTTATTTTCCGAACACAGCACATTGAGGCCATGTTTATAGTTAATATCATTCACTGTTGTCTTTTCTTTACTATTAAGTATTTCATTATTTTAAACAATTTAACATGCGGATGAGGTTATTATGTTTGTATTTTTTACTAGCATGTTTCGGGTGGAGTCTGCTAACCGTGTGGTCGGATATGTGGAACTTAAGGCGTCTGGATAGGCATGTAGTAGTGTGACCAATGTACTTATTTCGGGTTCATCAGAAATCAGTTCCTTAAGAGGCATTTGAGCTTGTATTCAAATGCCCTTTAAGAGCGTGGTTTGGGTAGTTATTGTTTAAAGGTAGAGTTTGTTTTCTGCTGCTAATTCCATATAGAATAATATGTCCGACGTTTATACTGGTCAAGTAAATGATGTTTTTATAATAGCTATTTTGTAAATGTAAGGAAGTTAAAATTTTGTAATAGTTTCTTTATCAGCAATCCCGTTAGTGTTGATTAGCCTAACATTTCTCAGATGTTTGTAGGTGTATAATACTGAAATATTCCAGACACATTCGGAAAAAAATAACTAAAACAGTTCAAACGCCTTATCTTGTTACATGTAAATAGACCAATATTTTATCTACGCATGTCTAAACTGTACATAGAAGAGGAAGTTTGTATTTTTATCTTACAGATACATTTCGACATTAATCCCCACGGAGAAATTTCCAGGTTAAGTTTCTTTTCAATACATCAAAAATACGATCATAGACGTCAATCAAGCATGCCAAGCCATAGCAGGGTATCTATGGGAGACAGCATTGACAGACCTTCCATAAATATGCAGAATTTCAGGTTACAGCATTTATAGAACATGAAGGTAATAAATAAAGTCTCTCGGAAATGGAAAAAAAAATAAGAGGTTTATTTTCATAGATACCTTGACCTCGTAGACACCATAGCGAGACTGGAATCGCGTGAAAAACTCTTCTGAGTGTACCGACAAATATTTTTAGCAGTGCGTTATTTATACATAGAGAAAATTAACGGTGTCATGTAGGAAAAGATTATCAGTTACATCTATATTTAAATATTAAATAAATAAATTCTGGTGAATTTAGACTTAATATATACTGATTTTTTTTTTTTTTGAACAAACAGTTGAGTAAGTGTAAAGTATAATTACGAAACTGTAATATATATTTTGCTTCCGGGGAATGAATGAAAAATTTATATGATTATCCCAATTATCGATAAAATGTTATTAAATCAGAAGAGAAATTCTATCAATTTAGTATAAAACATATTTTTCCGCGTAATTTGAACAGTTTTTCATGTTATATTTTTTTTATTACTTTTTTTCATTTGAAGATATGTCTTCCATTTTCATACGTCATACTGATAACACTTCCCGACGAGTATGAAAATATAAATGCCTATTAAAAGTATATTAAATAATAAATCGAAATTGTTATTCATGTAGTTGGCAATACCTACGTGACAATTGAGTTCAACTTTTGCCCCCGTGATTTAATTTACATAAAATTTTAGAGCGAAAATTGCCCCAACAATTTTAGGGATTTTATTTTGCGACAAATGAATATGATTAGTTTTAGAATCTTTAAATTAAAGAACGCACGTATTGCTAACCAAATATATCAAGGTAATGGAGGATTTCTAATAAAGGAAAGCAGGGAAATATTTTTGATGAATTTTTCATAGTATAATGTACTCTACGTATTTACCCTCAGATTTTCTGACAAGTACATACGGGTTTTCTATTGTGGAATACCTTATAAATAACAGCAATTGTCCGGATGATTTTAGTGTGGACTCGTTTCCTCTCCTAATTAGGTCTCACTCTAATTACCAACTTAAACTATTGGAGGCCATATATATATTTTATCTATGAAACCTTTAATTTGCAGACAGAAGGATTTTATCTTTGGCCTACAATTGATATCTATTTAATTTTTTTTTCTCCATTCCGTTTATGATAATGCATCCCTATTTATTAATCTCGATTTAGCGCTTTTGAGCGAGGTTCGAAACCGGTTAGATAGGTCGTTTTTGATTTTTCTTTTAATTATTAACATGTGTGGTAATATATATTTTATTATTAACATGTGTGGTAATATTAAAAGTAAAAATTGTCTATTTTTGGCGGTTACTATGTTTGTAACGCTAATAAAATGACCAGCTAATGGAATTATTGTTTGAGATTATCTTATCTTATCTACAGGGTATATCGGAAATACTTTTACAAACTTTGGGGGGTAGGGAACTCACACCAAAACAATGGATAGGTAGAAGAGGACCGCTTCACTGGCTTGAACGTTCCACGCCTTCAAACCATTGGATTTTTATCTGTGTGTTCACCTAAAATTATTGGTTTATGAAGCTGACATTAATAATGCAGAGACGCTTCATCAACGTGTCGTGGTGGCCTGCATAAACATTCGACACCGTGTGTTAATATTTGAAAGGGTACGGCAGTCAATGATCCGACCACTGCATCGGTGTGTAAAATCAAGCGGAGGATATTTTGAAAATTTGCTATCAGTTACTATGTTGAAGTAAAAAGATGGCTTTTAATAAAGACAGTTTACATTGTTTTGGTGTCAGGAATCCGCCCCCAGTGTTTGTAAAAGTATTTTGGAATTGTATCTTATTTTGTACATTTAATATTTGACCCTAAAATAAAAAGAATGGTGTCTGTATTCTTTCTGGTATCATATTCTTTATTTTCATTTTTTAACACCTATCGTTTCGCTAAAGAGCATGAACTTAAATTCTCCAAGGAAAATGTCCTGTTGTCTGAATAAACGGTGTTTACATTTGAGAAGACTACTGCTGAAGAAGAGAGGTGACGAAATGAAATAAAAGTTTCCATGATGCCGGATAATTTTATTGGAATTCGTGGCTTTAAACGCTTCATTAACACCATAGAGAAAAACCATTTATTCCAAAGCGGTCTGCACGAATTTTAGGTATAATCATAGTCTAAGCAAACCCCAAATGCACAATTGTCCGAAAAGATAGCAGCATGGCAAAACACGAAGCCATTCTCTATCATGATTCACAGATTTCTCCGCTTAAATCTCATTTCTCCGTGAATCGGCATTCACATTGCGGTATCCTTTCTGATCTATCTATCTATCTATCTATTATATATAGCGACGATGATAATCCGTGTAGTGATTAGAACGTTCGATTCTCTTTAGACAGATGTGATCGAACGCATCTAGCGCCTTACCCTACAGATATGTTTCTCTTCTCGGTCCCATTTGCACCTGTACACATTTCAGAGCCTCTAGTTAGAAGTAAGCTCTAGAGCCAGCTTTAATTTCGATAATAATTATATCTAAAAATAATTTCGACCGTATATACAGTGTTTATATGTTATTTTCGTTTATAATTACAAATTGCCCAGTCTGCCTGGCGATGTAGGATCGCTTTCTAAATCTTGGCATTCAGGTGCACATGAAGAACGAAACACTAAATTATTCCTTTAGTTTAAGTCACGCGTGTTTCTTCTCATACAAAACTGAAACAATTTCATTAATTCTGTGCATATTGCAGATAAAACTGTTGAAGCTCGGACTGTTGCTTTGGACGTCTCGAAAATATTTAGCAGGATTCGGCATATTGGTCATCTCTACAGGTTAAAGTCTATTTTATTTCTGGGCGAATTATTGGACTGATTCAGTCTTATTTATATTATTTACATTGTTCACAGTGTTGTCCACATCTTTATTGCCATGATTACGACATTTCAGACGTTTTATGCTACGGTCTTCTTCAGGTGATTTGAGTTTCGAATTGAACCCTATATTTCGTCCACCAGGGTAGATTGTTCTAGTTACACGTGTCATGGCTTTCAGTATGTCTCAGTTATCTTCCATTAATAGAAACCTCTAAGTTTTCTCTTACTACTGGAGTATCCAAGTATTGAACTCACAACTCTTTGGGTCAATTCAAAGAATCCAATCAACACTCTTATCCAATGGGCTCTGAAGTTTCAGTCTTTCTCATCTAATCGCGAAATGAAAGCTGTCCTGAATAGTCACTGTTCTAACTCCTTTTCTACTAATGTAGGTGTCCCCCAGGGATCTATCCATTAACCTAGTTTGTACTTAATTTTCATTAATGATCTTTCTGGTGAATTCAGTTATCAACATCTATGCTGATGACATAACCACTTTCACCGGTCTTTATTATGTCTAATCAGTTCAACCAGGTGAAATTGGCAAGTGAAGTAAAAAAAGACTTATAGTTTGTTTTAAATGGGGCACATAAAGACTTGTTAATTTTAACCTAAAGCTCATTAACCCATTACTACTTACTGACTTTGTTGCCTTCTATGGGTTGAAATGTTTAAGAAGAAATAAAAGAAATATTTGTCTTGTTATTGAGTTAATGTGTGTATAAAGGGTTTACATATATGTGAACTAGATATGACTGTCATCCGTATGAAGAATCTTGTTCTGTCGAGGTTATTTGTGCCTATGACTCGAGGATTTAGGTAAAAATATTGATTTATTTAAGACTCGTACAGTGCTGTCAAATGTACGCTTATCGTGGTTTATTCAGTTTTCAATCTGATAAAAATAATAACGTTTTTGTATGTCGCACATTTGCTGAATATAAATTTTCTTTGCGACAAGAAACGATTGCCAATCGCTAATATTTTCTGAATCTACGCAGCCATATTGACTTTTTTCCCTCTTCCCCCATATAAAAATTACATACAGGATTTATATAATAATAAATAATTTGTTTTGTAAAGTATAACTATGATAAGACAGATTTAATCAAAAGTGACATTAGAATTGTGGTATCTTATGAATCAAACATGAACTAAATTTGTTTTCCGTAATAGTATATTTATGTAAATTAGTGAAACATTCAAAGAAGAATTTCTTTACATAATTTCTAAAAAAAATATGTTCATTATCACTAAAATCTTTAACGTAATAATATTTCACAGCTCATACTTAATTTATATTTATATATTATAAAATGTTCTTCCTTACTTTAAAAAAAATGATTTCATTTGTCTATCAAGACACTATTTTAGTTCCAAACTGCAATTGTTATTTTAATTTTCCTTTTTCAGCATTCTTATTGCTAAATAATACTTATGTCAAAGAATTTACTAAATAATCAATTTAATTTTGAATTTCTTCACCTAAAAGCTGTGCAAAATTCACTGAAGAATCATTGCTCTACGTAAGGGAATAATTCAGGCTATTATCATGAGGAGCCAAGGAAAATTTCAAACATTACGCATATAGAACTGTTATCTGTTGAATAAAATTCTTTAATTGATACATTCAGTTTAAGAAATTAACGAGTTTTTCGTGAATAATTATTATTAAATACATTGCATTTGAAGTTAATGTCATCAAAAACCTTTTTCGTTGCCAGAGACAAGGCAACCCGTCTAACACAGGTCAGGTTGTGACAAAAGGTCGGTTTTTAACGTGGGCACCCGAGTGTCTTCACTCGAGCTGCTGGTCTTAACTGGTCATAGCTTGTCCAAACTGGTCAGAGATGGTCTAAGCTAGTCTTATCTGGTCAGATCCGGGCCAAACTAGTCATTGTTGTGATACTACCATCACAGGGGCAGATCTCTGTGACAAGCAAGTATCCGAAACTGTACAACCCTCCGAGATATGACATCTGAATAATGCCTGTACCGTTCCGTGTCTGATGTCTATGCTATAAACATCGAAATTATTAAAATATATTTGCACATCCCCGCATATATTACATTTATCTAATAGTAGACAATGTTGTGATGCGTTGATCCACATTTTCTTTTAAAATATTGATCGAAGCATATTATAATTGCCTTCGCTTCCGCGTGGATTACTGTTTCTTGTCTATATTGTGTGCGAACAAAAAGCAATATTTTACACCCATTTGTTTAACTCGTACAGTAAATTTTCAGCTGACATGAAGTAAAAAGGATATATTTAATCAATTGCTATGTCTACAGGTAAGAAATTTGACCCATGTCATACTAGAGAAATTCTGTCAACAGGTTCTATCTCAGATATTTATAAGTGTACCATCCCTACTTCTTTTGAAAATTTTCTCCGCATCTGGCAGAGCCTTTCCCACAGGGCGTAGCTTGACTTCCCTGGGGATTTTCTATAAATACTTCCATGGTAATCGTTCTAATGAACTTCAAGCAATGGTACGTAGATATTATCAATTTAAGCGCAGTACTAGATAAGCGGCAATATCTTATCATTTTAGAGATGCAATAGTAAATACTTCTGACTTCAGAGGTAATAAAGATGGGCATGTCGTTACTATGGATGTCATGGGGCTTGAATTTTCATGACTTATTTATCCACTGTAATATTCCGTAAGTTATTCTAACCATAAAATGCGCGTGTATGTGTGTTTGTAGTTGACTCTCAAAGCCTATGATCAAAATGCGGAACATACATTTTCTTTTTGCGGTGTGTGAGAGAATGCCCATTCATCTGATGCTATGTATATAGCCACCTGCAAAACATTCCTCCTTTTGCACACTTTCAGGATCAGATGCAGTTATGAAATCACGTTCTTCTGTATTCCCTGACCGTGAGGAATTCAAGGAATTCGATTGCACACCCGGCTTTCATTGAAGGGCTAGAGAGGATTTTAATTTGATTGATTGTTCCGTTTTTTACAGCTTGGCCACAATTTGCCGGTTATTTAAAGCCAGAAATAATTTTTAGATTGTAAGAATTTTTTGAGATAATAATGGTTTACTGATACAAGACTTACCAATTAAACCATACCTCGGGTAAAACAAAAAAATGATTGACTTACACATTTCCCACGGTACCCGAGCGCAAGTTGACATAACGAACCTAAACGAAATCAAGACTCGCCTATTCGATTAACAATTCCAAACTATTTTACATTACACTACTCGCAAATCCAAGCATACAGCATCTAGTATTCACAAGCGGTCACCCATTTAGTTACTATCCACGCTCGACGTTGCTTAAATTATGTGATCATACCGCAACCGGTGTTTAAAAGTGATGTGCCCGTAAGCCAAGTGCGAAATTAGAGCGCAGTGATTGTTCTGGCAATACTACCGCAGAATGCTTCTTCCCGACTCCATTGAGAGTTTTTTTTTTTCAGCTGTGGAAAAGCATAGTTCCTAATATTGTTCTTAGTTTAAAAATTTCCGAAAAATTCATCAAATATTCTTTATAATAGAGCATTTTTGAAGTTTTTCAATCCACTATCTCTATCTAATTATACCATCTTACATCCACTACACTATAAGATGTATGGAACATCAGCCACCTTGGAATAATGGATAGCGTCTTGTGATTGAGGAATCGGTAGAGACGAGTTCGAATTCCAGTCGAATCTATTATATTAACTTACGTGTTAATAGACTTCGGAAAGGTATTAATCCTCTTCTTATCCCTTCAGTTATGGGTAAATAACAGGACAGATTGGGTTGTATAGCTGGTCTACCATAGAAAGAAATGACAAACTACTGCGGGTAAAAACCTGCTTCGTTTAATCATGTATCGAAAGATACATTATCGCCTAAGCCTCTGTCACGCATGGCGCATGACTGATGTTTTTAAACTGAAAACTAAATATAAGCATACATTTGCCTTAGACTAAGATTATGGCAATGATATCGAGCAGGGCAGAACGGATGAATTATTTAGTGCCATTGACTTTTAAATAAGTCCGATAACTTAATTTTCCGATTTCTTTTCTGAAATATTAGTTTCGGAAAATGTGTATCATAAATATATGTATAAATATCTGTTGATCCTCATTCGAGAAAATAACTACAATGTAAAAGCAAGAAAAAGAAAACAGCTAAGCATAAATAATACGGATTCTCATGACATTCTGTTTAATGCCCGAACCGGGGGGAGGGGGCTTAATAATTTGCAGACGTAACTACCCTCAGGCGTTTTAAGTGTCGAAAGGTCTGTTGATTCTGACAATATTTTTCGAATTTGCACATTAAGATGCTAGTCGAATTACCGTTGTTTGTAATAAAATATTCTGTAAGTTCCATTAATGTTGCCGTGTTTGATACCATACCTGTGTATAATGAATCTTTTATTTAACTTTTCCGTTGTGCAACCCACATAAATTCAGTCATGTTTGTGCATTGGACGGCGTATATTAAATGGGAATCAATACACTTGCCACCCTCTGTAGAAATTTTGAAATAATAATAAGTGTAATAATAAGAATAAGCAGTTGTATTTACTACGAAAAAAGAATCGTTCCTTTAAGAAGGTAACTTAGTTGAACTCATTGTACGAACGCGAACTCCGAAGAAAAACTTTTTCGGTTTTAAGTTCTATCAGGTTTTACTGCTGAGATCTGCCTGCAAGTGCACAAACAGATATTTTTATTCTGTAGATACCGCTTTGAAGCAGCAGAATGCAATATTCTTTTTTGGTTCTGCAGGTCAGTTTCATTTCTATGTTGATAGGAAATAATATCTTGAATACTGCACCTAAGAAGTTTTATCGAAAAATAAGATTTCGTTTCCTTGGAAACAAATCATATCCTTCGAAAACATGCATTTTAGATTTTGTTTATAACCAGTAAAATTGGTTTGGTTTTGCTACTTAAAACTTTTGAAATATTTTTCGCATTTTTAACATATTCTTTACTAGAAATTATTATCGATTTTTTAACAAATTAATTTTCTAGTTAATTTTTCACGATTCTTAATGTGTTAATTTTTTTCTTTGAGATTCTTTTGAAATCTTTAGAAATTGCTTGTTGTATGACTATTTTTTTTAAATTCTCCGATTTTATTTTGAGAATTGCGAAAAAGACGTGTATGACTCAAGGCCAAATGCTGGAAAACAGTATGGTGCATTCCTAAGCATGTCTTAAATGGTACACAAGACTCAAAGTATGGAGCACTCAGTGAGGACCGAACTCGTTATTAGCTCATCTAGCGAGATAAGCTTGCTGACCATTACACCACGTCAAGTTTCCCTAATAATTTTCTAAGCGTAGCTTAGTCCGAAATTATAAGGCAACCACTGAGGATAGAACTAACTATTCCCTCGTAACTGATATAGTGAGACGAGCTTTCTACCCATTACGCCACGGAGAAGTGTCCGGATACTGGAAAACATTGCGAGTGAGAAATGGCGAACGTTCATTTTCTGTACAGAATATTCAGCAATCGGCATCTTGCTTTCAACCTTATGTCGAACGGTGGCAAGAGCATTAATTATTTCAGCCACCTGCCATGTCTTGTCTGGTGTTATTCTGAACTCAGCATTTTTCTCGTTGCGCTTATCAGTCAGCGAAACCGTCAAATATACGGCTGACATAGAATAATGTTTTAGTTATACTTTTATTCCAATCCTTCGAGGAAAACGAAAACAATTTTAAGACGTCTTTAACGAGACGCGTGTGCTTATTTGGAGTTACGTGGACCTGTGTAATCAAGGTGATTTCCTGCGAACAGATGATGAGAGAGGAAACCAGAAGTTTTCAGAACGGCATTGAAAAGATTGTTGGCACTATTATCGAGTAACAGATCAGATATGTCTGAAGAATTTTCCCTGCGGTCTCATTAATTTATTTTTCCATGCTTCTCTGGTTTCCGCAGATATTTGGGTGTATCAAAAATGTATTCCTCCTATATCGAATATTTAGTTAAAGATCATTTCATATCAGCAACTAAAGAATCTAAATGACGTTACCATATTATTAATATTTCCATGTTAATAATAGCACGACAGAATAAAATAGCTGTACATTTTTCTTACTGATGGTACAGAAGCAGTTATAAGTAATAGGATTGTTTTTAATACATAAAGCCTAAGAACCACTCAAGGTAGGTATTGATATAGATTTTTGTATCAGCGGTAAAGTTACGAATTAAAAAGTGTAGGTTATAAGAATATGACGGAAAGATGACGTTTAAAGCAGAACATGAAAAAGTTAAGTTGTTAATGGCAGGCCAAGCATCTTCTTGGAAGTCGGTTTCAAAAAGTAGTGGTTCGTTGAAGCTGTTGTAATTGAACTATTTCCTTAATAATGAAATATGTAAGGAATGTCGATTTTTCGCCTCCGTATACATGACGGGTCATAGCGGTCAGGGATATAATTGGAATGTAGTTCGTCAGAATAGGTTTTTACGATAGATTAGCGAGAAACCTGCAATATTTTATATCTGGAAAACATAGAGTTGAAAATTATTCATCAGACATGAGGCTTCCTGTAAGATTGTATAGCTACAGACTAGATATTTGACCATCACTCAATTTTAGGCCTAATCAGTATGTTGTAAAGCAAGAGCATAGCATATGAGTCAATTACTTAGTAAAGCGGTACGGGGAACCGAATATTTTTTTGACCATCTTTAGCGATGGATCCCTTATACTATTTCACCTTGAGGTTTCGGATGGATTCAAATATCACATGGCATTACTAGCTTGGTTTTTGAGGTATTGGATTTTACAAGCTAATTTTTCTCATCATTGAACCTTTAGAGCTAGATCAGAATAGAGATCCGCTGTTTAGCTCTGACAATCTAGATATACAATTGTATCGCCTGCATTGATAATTACTGAAGATGGACGGAGAGTTTATATTTTATTTGCATACTTATTGTATTTTATTTATTTTTGTTTGTAGTTTCAACATTTCTATTCTGCTCTCAGTGTGCATTTACTTGCAATCTATAGGTAATGCTGAATTTAATTCTTCCATCCCACTCCCAGGGAATTAGAGGAAAAAGAGCTCTCCTCTTTGTTATGTAAAACCATTTTCTAGCGATGTCAGATGTTTTAACTGTATTTTTTGTTAATCCTCAATTTAATTGCGAGCCCACATCTCACTTCCATGATGTTAGAGGAAGGTTTTAATAGGGGAAATGTGTTGCCTTTGAATTTATTCAAAGAGAAGATGACCGGCTGTTCTTGATTAAGTTATTTAAGTTTAAATTAAAATGTGAATGGGACAACATAATTGGAAACATATTAGAAAAGCAAGTATATTTCTATAATAAATTATGAACATTCTAATTTAATGTATCGTGTCCCTTTATAACGCAGATAATCATGGTGCTATACTACGTTCTTCTTGCTCAAAGTGGCTTTTGAGTTTTACTATCGACCTTTTGATATTAGATAAGATAAAACATATATCATTTTAAAAACATATATACTAATCATGGTTTTTGTAAAGTTCATAATCTCCATTGTTTTATCAACTGTATGCCATCGTTCTATATAGGTTTTTTGCATATTTTATAGAAACCTCATTGTTTTTGCTGGTAGATTTCCACTGACTGTACAAATCAAATCTTTTGTCAATTCAGTTATACTTTATCTACAGGTACAAATATAACGCCGAAGAAGCCAAGTGAGGAGAATACGGTGTTTGCTGTAGGTTTCCAATTTCAAATCTTTAACATGCCACACAGATTTTTTTGCACCATGCGGTCTTGTCCTGTTGTGATGATAAATGACACCTTTTCGATTTGCCTAAATACGTCTTTGTCGTTATTGTTTTGGCAACTGTAAGGTGCTCAAAGCGAATTATTCCTGAGTAATCCCACCGAATGGACAGCAAGAACTTCATTGGTGTAAAGCTCACTTGAGTCACGGGATCTTCAGTCTCACAAACTCCGGATATTTAAAAAAAAAAAAACTAACCATTTATCATCTCCTGTGAGATTACTTTCCAAGACCGGCTCGTTTTCCTTGGGTAAAAACAAATAAATTTCCATAGAACTACGATCGAACTAGTTTCTTTCTGATACAAAATGTGGCACGTACGTATCGAATCAGGAAACGAAAGATAAAAGTCATTTGAAATATTGACTTTCAAACTCTTGCAATCTATTCCGTCGAAATCTTCGGTTTACTCTCCACAATGGCAAGCAGAACGTCTTCATCGACATCGGAAGTTCACCCAGAGCACAGTTGACATCTTCCAAACCATTTTTGTCTATCCTGAATAGTTTGAGCACAATTGAAATAAACCTTCTAGATGTTTTATTCGTCGAACACCTTCTCCTTTCCGAAATTCATAGAGCATAACATGGAAGTGCTACTTTTCATTCTCTATATTTAAGGCATTCATTTGTGGACGAAATGTCAACATTCTGCAACTTCCTACTCCCAATTGAACGATGCAAGTTTCAATATATAACGCCAGAAATCGGGACAAAATCACCAGTTTCAAATCGGGGTAATTTGATATTAACGATAAAAATCGGACACGAACCTTTGCAATAACGTGATGCATTACATTTGAAAAATTTAAAAAAAACATGCTTTTGATGCACACTTTTATTACTATCTTGCACTTGCGAAAATCTCGTACATGACGATAGTCTTACGAAAATCTTTAAGCGCTCTCATATGCCGACGTCATTAATTTGAGAATATGTTTGGTCAAATCCTTCAAAAGTTGAGGAAACTTTAATGGTCTGCTTATACTTTTTACGATTTTTATCTTTCTCTGCAATATTAGTTTCCTATTAACACTTTCTTTTCGTATCTGCTGCGTCCTTGCAGATGTTTGGCGTTCATGACTCTCCGCAATTTTCTGTTCCTCGTAACTCTAAGCAAAACATGATGCTTTACATTAAACCTTTGTCCATGCTCCACCGTCCATTCATACAGAGTCGTTAGTTAAATTATCAATACTTTCCCTGCGTCTCTTACCTTTATCATGTCCTGATGTGTCTTAAATACTTCAAGCCATCGTTCCTCAATATGACTGACATTTCGTCTGTGTATTTATTATTGTAAATATGTGTACTTTTATATATCATTTTCCTGTAAAATTTTCCGTTGCTCAAACGATCCATATTCATTGTTCAAAATACGTTATTAGAAACAAATATCTGTCACATTCAATCATTTCTTCCTCTGTGAGGAGATTATCCCGCTTTCATTGTCATGTAGAAGATTATATATTTCACAGCAACTCAGCAGGTTTCGAACGATCTTTTCTTAATTCTAAATATATTGTATCATTTCTGGAAGAAACCTTTTGCAATTCCATTGTGTTTTCAGATTTCTTTGTAAGATTATCTATAATTTCTTTATTTCTAAGTACTTCGCCAGATTTCTTTCTCTGTTTGCATGCCCATTCGGATCTATCTATCAATCTGCACAAATACTATTAATTTATATTTGAGTTTAATTATCACATTTCTGAATACAAAAAGTAATATTGTATATCTATCATATTTTCCATATTCATTTTTCTAATAATTATGCAATGAATGCAGTTGTTTTGACAAACCCTTCAAAATAAAAGTTTGATGATATGATCGATGGGATAAGACATTCAGCAGGACGTTTGATAATTAAAATAAAATCATTGTCTTTAATTGTATTTAACGAAGAATCCGAAATCGTTATGAGCAAACAAAGGATATAGTCGTGTTTGAAAAATATATTGAATGTAAAAGTAATAATTCAGTTGTTATAACTTAAAAATTATATTCGAACCTGCTTTTTATCTTATCGTTTATAAGCGGCATGATTTCTTAAACAGAAAAACGATATGTTACAAATATATGATAAAGCTCTGATTCTATATTAATAATAACATTTCGATTCTCTGTGCCTGCCTTTCAAAATAAAAAAAAGTGTTGATTCTCATTCAATTTTTGCATGTTCTTATTCTAAGGATTTTGAATCAACTGTAAATAAAACGTTTTTTTTTTCCGTGTAATGTCCTGGAGTGAAGTCAAAGAAGAATGCTCAATGTAATCATCTCGGTCTTGCATCTCTAGCTTCATTTATATTAACTCCAACGTAATCTATCTTCACTGTTCCTTTTCCATAAATATTTTTTATGGCAAGTGCTCTGAGGAATTTTCCTTTCTGATACATCAACATTAATAAGTTAAGCTTAGTACGAGATTGGTAACTACGTTTCACCATTTTAATTTTGAAGTGGCTTAAGATAAAAATAATTTCTTATCTCGCATTTCACACTTGTGAAACTCTTTCAATTTTCAAGGGATACCTATTTTAGTTATTGCTTCTGTCAGAAGTCTTGAAATGATTCTCCATGATTGAAAGCAGAACGTCTTTATCGATATTGGAAGGTCACCCAGAATACATTTGATGGTTTAGGTTGAAATCCCCCTGTCGATATCTTCCAAACAACTCCTGGCCATCTGAATCGCTGGAGCTCAATTTAAAGACATCTTCTGGGTGTTTTATTCGTCGAAGACATAATCGTTTCCGAAATTCATTGAGCAGAACGTCGGTTATTTTGTACAGCTCATTTTTTTTTTATTTTGTGATTCTGTAGCGACAGTCTACGAAGTTCGAAGAAGAATGGTCTTCGCGAAGACCCACCGGTTCCAATCTCTCAAAACCATTTTTAACCATTGATCTGAGAAAGCAATTATATTCATCTGAAAGTTTAAATATTTCTGAGCCAGTTTAACGTCATACATAGCGAGATTAATTAAGAGCATCACTCGATTTTTTACGCTAAATATTTTGATTTTGTAGCAAATGCGGTGCTCTGTTGCTATTTTCATGGAAAGTGCTCAGATATACATCATTCCCAAATTCCGCCACACCTAAACTTCATGGATAAGACCCGCCATGCCACGTAAATAGAGGCAAACCAGTCTCATTCCTTCCGAATTCAATCACTCAGACAGCTTATATCTGGAAACCACTACTATGTTGAACAAACTCCCAAGAAGCTCTTTCTCGTTCACTACACTTTTAACATGTTCATCTCTAGTCTTTACAGTTATATTTCCCTCCTATCTGTATAAATTGCCTCTTAACGTAACGCCCTATCTCTAGTGATCTCCGAGGCTTATACAAAGCTAAGCTACTGTAAGAAAAATGATTCTTAGAAATCTACATCTTGTTACCGGCATGCCAAGGAATAATCATCATTTTTCTCTATACTCAAAATGTACATTCTTAATACTTTCTCTTATATTTCATACAACCATTTCATTTATCATTACTATGACATTTTCATCTAAATAAGTTTGTTTTACAATACCAATTCCAACCTCCAACTTTAATGGGTTCCCAATTCATACTGGGATTATTATGAATTTTAATATTCATACGTAAGTTCTTTACTCTCGGCATTGAGTTCTGAATGTCAAATATAAAATACTTCCAAGCTCAACATTGGCGTAATTTTTTAAAAATCATGTTTATTTTAAAAATGCTCACCGTGTAGCTACCGTCGACGTATGTTATGTATTTTTACTATTTCATAAGTTTTGCTGTGTTTTTCCTTCAGTTAGTTTGAAGTTTGTGGACGTGAAATTCTGATTATGATAGATTGTCTTTGGCTTATGTTATATATAAAAGAGAGAAAAAAACGCATCGAAAACGAGCAACAACATTTCGGGATTATAGAGGTCAGTCCGGGACTTCCTTGCACAGATTACTTTCGGGATTCGGTGTCTAAGCAGGAAGTATAATCACATAATAGATGGTCAACATGCTGAAATCTATTCTTCCATTATCTCTTCTCATGTTTCCTCCAAGAGACGATACCTATGAAGGACATTCCCGCCAAAAAATATTAAATTATATAATATAAATCGAGAAATAAAAGAAAACCGAGAACAAATTTAATTGATTAATTTTATTGATGCAGCGTCCGGGCTTCAGCGAAGAAACAACAGTTAGATCGTCAAAATTATGGCAGATGCCACAAAGTATTAGACGGCCTGGAGTCATAGATTTGTTTATAAACTGTAAATATTACAGTTAACTAACGACTGGTTAATTTTTAGTCGAACTTTGGTTAGCTAATACCAGTTCGGTTGACTTAATGAATAATGCCTGATATCTAATTGTTAATGCTGAGATTTATATAAACACTTTCCTAGTGATCAGATAATCTAGGTAATTTATTGCCCTTGGTACGCCAGAGAAATACTCAGAGCTTAAGGCATATTCGATAAGGGACGTATCACGACCAACACCCAGGCTCATGGACTTGTTGAAAAAATATCTTTAAGTATCCATCAACGGCCTCACTCTGATTTTAATATAGTTATATTCTCAAATAAGAACAATTAATAATTATAAGTATTATGTTTATATTATGTTTTCTTGTGTTATATTTTACATGTTAATAAAATGGTGAACGTTAAATTTTATCCCTGCTTTATATTACTCTTAATAATATAAACACCATATATATATATATATATATATATATATATATATATATATATATATATATATATATTTTTAAGAAAGGATGCCTTAAAAAACATTAATTCCAAAGCCCATACCATGTTGTCAGTAAAACCATCTGAAAAATGGTAAAAGATAATATTGCTTTCGAGAGAATTAAACCGGCTTATGTCGAAAAGCAATTCTTACCGTTAACAGAAAGGCGTAATCATGCACACGTATAATTTACTGAAATGAAGGATGACCAAACATTCAGTAAAGTAGATGACACTCCATCAGAAGCAACAACAAAAGAGAATATTACAAGGACTGGCCATGACATTACAAACAGGTATTAAATCATTATTTTCACATATCACTTTAAATACATTTCTTGTGTCATGTCCATAAAAATAAATAAATACAAATTAATTATAGTTGCTTTAATAATTATAACAAATATAATTAACATACACTGACTTATTCTAAACCAGTGAGAATCGACCCCGCATTTTTCTCTACACTCAAAAACATGTGACATTTTCACTATCGGGAATGCTGACAACACAGACAAGACCTCAACACATTCGTCAGGCTTAATTTCGTCTTCTTTTCATTTCTCAGGTCAAAATAGTAACCTTTATATCTTATTACTCAACAAAACTTTGAGGTCAGAAAACCCCAGTCACTTTTTCTATTTTTCAACTAAATTATATGGGCACTCATTACATGCATAAATAAAAAAAAACAACACATACGAGAAAGATTATGCATTTTGCTTATACTTTATCTTATAATGCAGTCGTATTCCGATGTATATCTTATGTACATTTAATGCCAAACTCATACTTTCATCCAGTATTACAGTCTCTTGTTTCTGCAACACTACCTAAAACCAGATAATAAATAGTACTCCTTTTGTTATTTCCACGTGTTGCGGTTTCTAATTTATACGTTTAAATTTATATAGATATATAAATATTAGTGGGGGGGTGTTATAATTATTTACTTAGACTTATAACTCCCCTATAGTACCTCATTCCTATAAGTTAGGAGATTTTCGAGGTACAGAGCCGTTAGACAATAACAGCCCAGCAGTAACAAACTTTGGCTAATTTCATAACCAACATAGCTGACAAATTAATACTAATTGTCAAAATGCAGATAATCTGCTTTGATGATAAAGTGGTCGGAGTATACAGTAAATGGCCAACGTCACTTGGTCAGTCTGTCATTAAGCAGGCACTTATGGCTCAGTTACCTTCAAGATGTTTAGTATGATGGGACGAGGCAAGTTTTAGTTGGTGGCTACTGATTTATGAGACGAGCCAAATCTATAAAACTGTCACCATTGCCGCGTAATTAAATTGTTTCTCAAGCAAAGCTTGGAAAGAAGTCGAATTTTGAATAATAACAAAGGAATTCTTGCCAAATAACGTGGACAGTAACTTCAATTCTAGTCACGAAGATTTATTCTGATGGACAGGCTTTTGCCAGAAATAAATCAACTTTCGTAAGAGAAACATTGAAGAATCTTTCAAAGCCGTCGGCTGTTTATTGCAATTAAAGAAAAATAATAGGAGTGTTTCACGAAGAAATAGTCTATTTAATTTTAGTGTTATGGGTGGATATTTTTTAGTTGGATATTAATTAAACCTTTATTTGAATCTGTAGAATAGGACATTTAAATGGAAAATCTAAACTAAATCTAAGTTGAACTCTCAGAGATTATTTTATTTCATTTATATGGGAAAATGTCTGAATACGAGAAATTGTACATAACTTAAAATATATATATATATATATATATATATGCAGTTATATTTTGATGTAATAGAATAACCTCTCACTCCTATTAGTAACTACACTATAGGTAGTAACTGCCTATTAGTATCCGTAAGGCGGCGGATTACAGGGGAGTCTGGCTGAAAACTTTTCCAGCTGTGCTGGTCGAACTCGCTGTCTTCGGACAGAGAGAAACCTAGACGAGGCTATGACGAAGGGCAGAGTCTCGTCCGGGGAGGTGGACAGAACCGATCCCGTTTATGCTGGCTCTACCGGGATAGTTTTTGATCGAGCCTACAGACTCAGGTACCCCACCTTCAATTCGACCTTGTGCCACATATGACCTCATGGGGAAGTTGCTAGATACCGTCTAGCTGGGATCTGTTTAATACGACTCAGACTTCGAGAACTACCGACCTTCCAATAGTAGCACTCACTACTGGATTGACTTGCGACCATCGTGCGGATAACTGTTACCTTATTTCTTATTGTACTGTTCTTTACAATAAACCTTTATCTTTTATGCACCGTGTGTCAAGTATATATTCCTATTAGCACGGAATATAACATATTTAAATTATTTTTCCATCTTCGACAAGTAGACCTGATGAAGCCGATTCATCTGCAGTTTAAAATACAGCAGATTTCCGCCAAAAGGAAGGCAACGCTTGATCACAGACACATCACCTTTTATTTTATCAGGCAACACCTCGACCATAGCCAATAGATTCAGTCTAGAAAATCCTCCTACCAGCTATGCTGAGTTTATTGCTTTATATAAAGCCCAATCTCTCCCTTTTTAATAGCTGGCCGTTGGCGATAAGTAAAGTTTCATCTGCCCTGTGAAATGTTTTGACTTCAAATCTACTGTAGGTCTAGCAAATCACCTCAATATAAAAGACTGCAGTCGAAATTAATCGCTTTTGATTTAATTTACCGACAAACGGAGAAATATCATTTGGACGAAAGAAATGATACTCTTATTTTATTAAAGACGAGATCAATTTTCAATAGATATAATTGTAAAATCACATTCAAACACATTTTATATCTAATCGTAAACTTCCAATAATCAGTGATCGCACATACTTCGACAGTTCATAGCAATTAAAAAGAAGAAACCTTTGATGCAGTTTTAGTGACTTTAGTGTATCTTTATGAACACTGCATCTGAAAAATATGGAATGCATAAGTTTATGGAAACGATGTGTTTACTTCATTTATTTGCGAATATGATATGTTTCAGGAACGATCTGCCAAAAGATTGAAACGATTTTTGGAAGTACATAACGCATGTCTCTATAATCGGTCTTTGTGCGAAAAGTAAGAGAAATGATTCTCATTTTCACTCAGTGCCAAGCAATTACCAATTGATAAGATTGGACTTAACATTTGAAGGAGAAATCAAATAAGACATGCCCTCAGTAGGTGAAAATTCCCTAGATACAGATTAATATCTTTCAGAACATGAAAGAAATTGTGCAGTAAATATAATCTAACAGTAACGCTGGATAAGATTAGTAGTAAAGACTAACAGAGTAACGAAAAGAAGGAAGAAGTACAGAAACAAAAAAAGCATAGAAATCACAACGCAGAGGACTGAAAAAAATAGAGAGTAAATTTCTTAGAAGCACTTCAGAATATTAATCGATGGATTGTCAGATAAGACGACATGGGCAGGGGAAACATTAAAGAAGGAACTGAATATAATATAGTCTTCAAATAATACCGTTTGAAAAAAATAAATGCGAAGTTAGATTAAACTCCGAAATGCAGCCAAGTCAGAACATGCTGAAATAATGATGAAAAAAATAAATGACATAATCAACTAATCTCGCAAGCTGACAGAATAATAGTTCAAGAACTACTGAAATGTGCAAGGGACATTACATTAAATATGACGACCTAAGGAATACACACAAAACAAAATATGTTCTAGAGAATGTATTACATACAATTATCTAGGACATTAAAATTCAAGCGGGTAATCCAACCAAGAAAGAAGACCAGATCTGGTATTCACAGAAATGAGCAAAATGAGAATGTAAAATAAATGTTTTCACTAGTATAGCAGAACAGAATGCAGATCTGAAAGAAAATTAAATGATAGAAAAACATCTTGACATTTTACAAGAGTTAAAACAACTTTTGTAATTTGAATATGAGACTCTTGGCTGTCTGAAGAGAACGAACACTCCTATGATATGAGTTGCATAAATATAAATTGTTTAAGTTAAGACGTCAGCAGTATTGAAAATTAAAGACGCTTACTGTCCGGGAAACAATCAGCTACCGCGGGAAAAATATTATTAGGAACATTATTATTATTAATTATTTTTCTTTTGATCCGACTCAGAGAAAGAGAATTATTTAAAATCAATGTAAATATGTAAAAAAAAAGCTAGTATATAATACAATTAAAACACTATAGCGCGTAAAAAAACAAAAACAAAAGAAAGTGATGTTTTAATGAAGGAAGTAAATACAAATAAATTTTAGACAATGAAGTTGATTAAAAGAAAATAATCCTATAGAAATTATTATGTTCAAGAAGTAAAATTACAGCGAAAAAATCAGCAAAAAAAAAACAGGAAAAGAAACTGAATTCAGCGGAAATCAAACGCTTCAGGGGCAAATTATGAAAATACAGAAAAGAGCTTAATTGAAAAAAACAAGTAGTTTGTGTTGGTTTAAAATAATGAGCTGCATGGATTGGAAGATATATTTATATATAATTTATATAAACATGGCGCAGATATATCATGGGATATATAACAAAAGAGAATGCACGACTTGAAAAACGATTCTGGTCGGGACGAGGAAGTTCAAGACAGTACTGAAACAGAAGGATTTAAAAAAAATGTAACTGTAACAATAATAATACAGGCATACAACATGCCTACTTTTGATAAGACAAATGATAAAACGTAAAAATAATTATCAAATATTAACATTGGATTTTTATGCATTTATAATATAGCTTCCTGTAATGGCTTAGACGTTATTATATATCATCCAGTAATGCACAGGATTAAACAGTAAAAATAATGTGAATATATGTGCATTGATGATATGATTAAACTAAACGTCACCCATATAGGCATTAAGAGCCAACGAACTTATGGGCTTGATATTAAAATGTTTACCATAAATGAGATGTGTGATAGGAATGAAGATGACAGCTTTGTGAAGGATGTCATATATATATATATATATATATTCGTTAGATAAAGAAAATGGAATAAATTAAACAGCATATATGGCCATTTTCAGAGGAGATCGATAAAAAAAAAGGTAAAATGGGTAAGTATCAAGAACTTCGATAACAGTCGCTGGATTAGAGTGAGGTGACAGCAGTTGCACATGACCCTATTTACCAGTTAGTTACAAAATACTTAACACGTCCCAGTAACATGACGCAGTTATCACTTAAAATTATATTTTCTCCAGGCAAGAATGTTATCGTGATAGATAGTGGCGCTGCATCCCACTTCCTTCTCCCCAGAGTTTTTATTGAGACATTATTTCTAGATAGCTGGACGCTGTCTCGGCGTCCAATATGTCGTATGTTATATCCTATAGCGTTGCTAAGCACCCGGCTCATTAGTAATAAATTAGAATAGGGTTTTAGTCAAAGACCACCAGAATATAGAATTCATATATATATATATATATATATATATATATATATATATATATATATATATATATAATATATAATGTGTGTTTGCGTGTGTGTTTCGGTAAAAAGACTGACAATGTATTGCAGTATTTATTTAATTTTCTAATGTTTTTTTCTATTCGGGCCTCATATTGTGTAGAAATTAGATAATGATTTTTTTATGTCCGAGTGCTTCCAGCTATTCTTTTAACCATTATCAAGGATGATTTATACTATTGCATTTAAATGAATATAAATATCTATTACATATTTATCTAGAGTGATGGCAAAGTTATTTTTCCAAACACGTTCAGCACATTGGGGCTATGTTCCTAGAAGATGTTATTGGGTTTATTTTTTTTTATTTTTAAATATTTAAAGTACCTTCTTACTTTGGATATTTCGAATTAGCAGACACGAAAAGTAAATATCGTCTGATACGATAAAAAAAAAACTTAAAAAATAAACATTTATTTTGTATATTCAGTTTCCTTCTATCACTTCAAATGTGGAGGTTTCATTTTAGTAGGTGAGTGTCGGATGATCATGTCAAATGTAACTTTGTAAACAAATCATCTGTGTATCATGTCATTTCAAAAGAAAATCAAATATAATCATAAAAAATATGTTTTATTCAAAATAATTGCTTAACTTGATTTAATATTGAGAGTTAATATTGAAAGATAAAACAAAAAAAAATCAATCCTAAGAATCAAAGAACAACGGTGAGATGCATGTCAGACTCATTGAGATTGATCCCTCGCCGAATAACGAAATGCGTGTCGAAAGGATGTCACTGGACTGTCATCAATGCCTGTGCACATCAAACAAAATTAAATTTAAAGACTTTGAACATGAAAACGCAATAAAAAATATAAAGAAATACACGAATACTTTAAATTTTAACATTTTACGCTTATGCGAAATATACAGTGTCATATGTTCAGTCTGATAGAAAATTTGAAAGGCGAGTATTAACAATACATGAATATAAGTCTTTTTGGGGGTATTATCAGTTATCTGTTAGAATTCTTTTAGTTAAACAGAAGGAAAATAGTTTTAAAGGACATCGTAGTTGTATATGCACCGACAGCACAGATTAAGGAAGAAATAATGAAAAAAATGTTTGAATATTCGCTTTACAACACCAAGGCTCAATGCTAATTGCAATAATATGCAGTATCGAAATTTCTTTAAACTGCATGCACACGGACAGAAAATTAATTCAGTAATTACACAAATTCTCAAAACTGTAAAAGGACGTAATAAGAAATCGGAATGCCAAAGTAGGGAAGGATGAAGAGATGGTGAAATAATAGGCAACTTTGGTCTAGGTACTCGTTATATACGCAGTGCATAATGTGCCGAATTGTATATGGTGGATAATTAAGTATCAAGCACCGGGTCTGAAATGAACTCACAGTACACAGTTAAACAGAAATGGAATTACGTCCTTTGTATTTTTGTCCATTTGTGTATTTACTGAATTAACTTTTTGTCCGTGTGCAGGCAATTTAAAGAGACTTCGAATATAATTGAAATGGAATCAGAACTGTAAAAATTTAAAAAGAACAAAGCACTAGAACCAGTGGAAATTATTACAGAGATAGCAGATCCATATGATTTCGCCATAGAAATATAGAGATATTAAATGAACGTCATGATATAACGGAAGACCAAAGTTTATCCATTTTTATAGTATAATAAGCCAGATGCAAACGAATGTGATCTCCGTCGGACTATCAGCCTAATGAAACCCATAAAAAATAAAAATAATTCCTATGTGAAAAATATAATTAAACCCGGAAGAGGACAATAACAGTGCGTTGTGGTAAAGACATTAGGGCAAGGGAGGCTATACTTAAGCACAGAATGACATCTGAGGGAGAAACCCACATGAAAAAGTGTGTCATGTGTGTTTCATTAAGACGGATTATAAAAAATGGCGTTTCATTAAAACGGATCAAAATCTGCAGTAAATAAATCAATGTTATTGGTGAAAATGTATTTATTTCTCTATTGGGTCATGTTATTTAAGATATGGCAATTATGTGTGAAAAATAATATCACCCAAATGTCAGTCGAATCCGGAAGGAAAAGAAAAAAAAATCATTAGACGCTTAAACTTAATTTACATTAAAATCAGTCCAAGTTATTGGAACAGCCTTCTGGAATGTTTTATACATTATGCAAAAGCCTTTGAAAAATATCTCACAAAGGAACGTTTGATCCTCGAGGTAAGATTGATTTGTTTGGGAATTATATTCGAAGTTTCTTTAAACTGCCTGCGCACGGACAGAAAATTAATTCAGTAATTACACAAATTCTCAAAACTGTAAAAGGACGTAATTCAAGAATATGTCTTCTCGCCAGAGTTAATTAAACTTTACAATGATCCTTGGTGAATTAGAAGGAATCATTACTGACGGTCACAGTCTTAACAACATTAGAATTGAAGATGAAACAGTGTTGATAGTGCACAGAGACAGACATCTATGGAGACTCTAATGAATATTTTTAAAGGAAATCAAGAAGAAAGGATAAATATCAAATATAAAAAAGACATACAGGGTGCGATGGATAAGTTGTAGTTTGAATTACGCAAACATGAAAATAACACTGGCATCACATTTTAATAGATATAATTACCAAAATTCCACAACTAATCTAGAAATATTAAAGAGTAAATTTATTCAATACAATCATCATCGGCATCAACCACTGACTCCACACGACTCCGGATTCTCTTGAAATTCTTCTGAGTAGTCTCCTGTTTATATTGGTAAATGTCGCCATAATCCTTGACTTAAGTTCATATTTGGTGTTACAACGAGTTTTGATGATAATCTAGCTCAACTGTGCCCACACATAATAATCAAGGAAGTTAGAGTCTGGTGAGTTAGGTCGCCAGATATAAAGGGTGATGTAGTCGCGGAAATTGTCTGACAGCTATACCTTCCTTCTCCTGCTTATGTTGCCTGGTACAGATTCCTATTTCCAGACATAGGGTTTTTCGGCAGCCACCCTTTCGACACAGGGTAGCACTACCTCATCTAGGCACTTGATGTCGTCTTCCATACTGAGTCTAAGATCCTCACCAACAAATTCGGGAGTTCTTTTCTTATCAGAACGATCAGAATGAGTTTCAGATGTGCCTTACATTCGTTATCATCGTTAAACTCATGCAACTCATTTCGAAATCTCTGCACAGTTCTCAAATGGACTGCCAAATATTCTGAAATATTCATATTGGAGCTTCCGGCGCGAATGCCAAGCAGCACAGCATTCAGTTTCAAAATGTCTGGCGTAGTCAATTGTGTCATGGTACTATTTTTTTCACACAGACAGCGCCCTACTGACCATACTATAATCAAAAACATGTCTGGAGTCAACAGAAATGTAATTCTACAAAAGGATGATGAGAATAGCATAGGTTTACTAGGGAGTCAACGAGGCAATTTAAGAGAAAATAAAAACACAACGGGAAATTATACTTAACATCACGAAGAGGCAGTTAACAAGTGTACGGCACATACTGGGGAAAGAGGGTTTGGAAAATTTGAAATTCACAGGAGTCATTGAAGGCAAGGAGAAAACAATTATAACCTTCCTAGCGAACTTGAGTAAAAAGATTGTAGAACACTAAGTTTGAGAGCAATAAAAAAAATACTAACATCTACAAAGAGAAGAAAATTGTAGAGCGCTATGATCTTCCATGTTCGGAAGAATACGTTAGAAAAAGAAGATTAAGAAATACTGCTTGCGACATTATTAATCCAGAAAATAATTACAATCCTGTGTTCAACTGAACTCGGAGGAACCTCCATCAGAACTAAAAGCTTTACTATAGAAATTGATATGATACGTCTCTGAGGTCATCAAGAGCAATGATGTGTGTGTATGAAATTTAAAAAGACTTAGTGTCAAATAGTTTTCAATGACATACCTCAACATCGAGTGTATTTTTATTTAATGTTGTGCTATTGTTACACACAAATTCTGTGGTATAAACGGTTAAAGAAAGAAGAAAAGAGTACTTTTCAACTACACACTCTAATATATATATATATATATATATATATATATATATATATATATATATATATATATATATATATATATATATATATATATATATATATATATATATATATATATATATATATATATATATATATATATATATATATGTGTGTGTGTGTGAACGTTTATTTGCATAAAAGATGTATGCATTTTCCAAGATCTATTTCAATTGTTTACAATTTTGCGTCGATAGCGATAATGTCGGATACTCCCTAAAAATACAAGAATGTCTTGTTTAAAAAATCTTAGCTTTTGATGTTATTTCTGAGAAGAATGAACCGTTTGAAGTGACTGTGCCATTGTCTGTGCCATCAATTTCTAATGCTTCCGCATATTTAGATGAAATATTTGTTCATTGTGATTCCATGGCAAATTTTCACTCACATTCATTTAGATTTTGAGGTTTAGAAAAAATTTTTATTATTATTATTATTATTATTTTACAACTATCAGTTTGGAAGAGACTTAAATAAAAAAAAATGGCCTCCTGATAAACGAGAATCGTAATAACGATGCAAAACATTGATGTTATCAAATCATTTAAGTGTCAACGAGTAGAGTAATTTCCAAGCAAAAGTATTTCCTACGTAATTTTCGTCAAAAGAACATGAAACGCAGGCAAAGAACATATAATCTCGGAGTCATTTTTTTTTGGCATCTTTTAGCGTCTTCGATGGTTTCAAAGCAGATATCGATAGAAGGTGATTTATATGCAATTGTATCAATAGTCGGCAATAAACACATTTAATAAATATATTTGCCAACACACACACACACACGCACACTCACTCATATGTGTGTGTGCGTGTATATGTGTGCGTGTATGTGTGTGCGTGTATGTGCGCACGCGTGTGTCATTGTGTGAGATAAAATTTCCTGGGGACGTATGTAGAATGTTCCGACTGTGCACGTAGCGGGTTTATTTATTTTACATCGAGTTCTTTCTTGTAGTGTTCTTGTTTGTCTTTATTATATATATATATATATATATATATATATATATATATATATATATATATATATATATATATATATATATATATATATATATATATATATATATATGTGTGTGTGTGTGTGTGTGTTTGTGTGTTTGTGTGTTTCGCTGTGTGTGTGTTTGTGTGTGTGTGTCTGGGATTCTGTGTAATTGTGCATATGTGCGCATGCGCTCCCTGACTTATAATATTCGATATTTTCTTTTCCTTTTTGTCGCATATATCTTAATTTAAAAATAAATTTATACTTAGGATTAGGAAGAAATAAAATTAGATATACACTTATCATCCTTGACTTTGAGCTTTGCGGATATTGTCTCTTCTGGAAAATGATTTGATGTTAGAATTGTCAAACAAAGAGTGCTCCTTTAAAATCGTTATGCAAGTTTGATAAATCGCCGTAAACGAACCAAGCAACCAATCAAAATCGTTTTCTTACAGAAAATATATACTGGTCGACTGTGTTTTTTTCCTAAACACACAGCCTCTTGTTGCTGCATACCTTTTAACATATAAATTCTATAAGCTTCTACTGCATATACGCGTGTTTTGGAGTGTGTGTATTTGAGGATAATATTTTACTACACACATCAATATAACTTATGTCGATGTTTGAGTTTATACATTTAATTGGAACGACGTAATTAAAGAGCGCAGTCGATGAAAAGCGTCTGGAATCGGCTAATCGGAAATGTTGTGTCTTTCATTAGGCCACTTCAAACCTGCCGTCCATTTGCAGACCCGACAGACATTGGTACAGTCTGGCTTGTATGACCTGCTGGACTCGCCTTACGCAACTGAAAGTACATCAGATTACCATTTCTTCAGATCCTGTCAAAATTATCTTAATTGGAAGAACATGAATTCTGAAGATGACTGCAATATCCACTTAGACAAATTCGTTACACAAAAGACGCCATATTCAAGTAGGATGATATTATGAAGCTTTCACAAATTTATCCAAAGGACGAAAATTGTATACCTGTGTTGCTGAATAGATCCTTGTAAAATTACATAAATATTGTAATTCTAATTCACTTAAAAAGTTATTAATTTTTGTTCAGACTTAACCATTAATAATAGTAGTTTCATTATTTGTAAATATTTAACGTACGTCATATTTGATTGGTTTATCAGACTAAAGCCCAGACGAGGATATGTCTAAGGGCAGTGTCTCGCCCCGGTATACAGCTACCGGTTCCCATCTTATGCGGGGTATACGGGGAAACTATGCATACGGGCTTGTATACCCCAAAATAAATTCGACATTATACCACATCTGACTGGGCGCTGTTGTTGAGAGATATTTTGATGTTATAGATTCGTCTCCAGCTGCCCTGGGCAATCTCTCTCTCCTCCGGGTAGAGAGGATCTCCAAACGTGGCTATGTCGAAGCAAAGAGAGCACTCAGTGACGGTGCTATGTCGAGAGGTAGAGTCTCGTCTTGGGAAACATCTACCCGCTTCCGTTTTATACGAGGTCTATGGGGAAGTTTTGCCGTATGTACGGGCTTGTATAACCCACATTAAATTTGGCCTTTTGCCACATCCGATCGCGTGGGGGTAGTAGATATCCTACTGTTAGAAATTTGTCTCCAGTTGTGCTGGACAATCTTTTTGCCTCTGGGCAGAGAGGATCCCCAGACAAGGCTATATCGGAGAGCAATCACATCTCGGGAAACACCTACACTACCACGGTTTATACAGGTTCTGACCGCGTGTGACGGTTGGTAGATATATCTTGCGGTGGTTTACTCATTCCCCCACCAGGACGAGATATGACACAGGGTCGTTTTAATGTGGGGACCAGAGCGCGTACACTCGGGCAAGGGACAAAAGTTCCCCACAGCCCCCGCAACTGTCGGTTGCGCTGGCCTCGGTGCGAGCACCGGTCCCTCCTTCTGGTGCAATGGGATGGCGCGATCACGGGTAACGGTTTCTCAGGGCTGGGTACATCTTCAGTATAATTCTCTCAGTTGCTCCTCGGTCCTATGACAGAGAAGTCCATGAGCGCAATCTCCCCAAAGTCAGAGACGCAAGTGAGAGATAAGGCTACATTAAAATCCCTCCGTAGATATATCCTGCTGTTGAAGATTCATTGTGAAATTCAATTGACTCACTTCAAGTAGTTGACTAATTCGACGCGGCGCTGGCGAATGTTATATCCGTTCTTCGCGTCGTAATTACTATCAACCATTACCAACCTTTGTGTGATTATTCTATTCATTAACCTTCCCTAGATTACAACAATCTTTTAACAATATTTTGGAAGTGTTGATGAGGAAAAGATTACGACAAACTCTTGAATGTGGTTTTCATTTGAGAAAGTTTTTGCCATTAAAGTAGAATTTGAAAAGGTTTGTTCAAGGTCGGGTAAATATAGTCTGCGAGGCAACACATAAAAAAAACGAATTAATTCTGTTCCCTGTATAATTTATTGCAGCATGCTACATTACTTCGAGGACGAAAAATTATTTTTTTTATTGACGAAAGTAGGGCTCTTCTCGACCAAAATATTATAGGGTCCATTTCATCTGTAAGACATAGACAATGTGCACTAAGCATTTTACCGGATCTAAAAAATCTTAATGAATAATAAGCGACGATCCCACTACATACAGGAGACCATGTTCTTCAAAGAACTTCAAATTATGATGCCATCTGTCATAGTATATCCTTCTTTAATTGAATTTTTTCGTTGTATATTATCGCATGAATGATATTCTTAATCCATCATTATTTATTTATTGAGCGATTTGTCAGGACGATATATTCGTCATTACAATTGTTTTCCAAAAATGGAAATTAATGAAGATGCAAATTACTATGTATCTGCTAGGAATGATGTTTCAGTGTGTCATGCTAGACAATTATTTCTCGCCACAAATTATCATACATACCTATAAGTCTGCCATTCACTCAGACATTGCATATTGCTGTCACATCTGGTAAGCTGCAATTATATTTAGAGATTTTTGAGAAAATCTAATGAAGAATCTACAATATTATTGATGCTGAACTGCCGTAATATCTGTGTTCTTTTTTACGAATACTTTCATGATAATTGTTCTGATGAACATTCCCCTTTATCACGTAGACGTTATGAATTTAGTTTACTGCTAGATGGGCAGCAATTTCCCATCATTTTACAGTTGAAATTTCTAAGTGTAACGGTAGGTTCTATGCTAACAGTTTCTTCCTTCGTACGTCTCGCCTGTGGAACACACTTCCGACTTCCTGTTTTTACACAAATTGATCATCAAATATTAGGATATAATGACAGTTAACCTACTGTCTTAATTCCCGTTCTCTTTTTCATAATATTTTATTTTTCATATATTATCTAACAGTCAGTACATCTTTGGTCCTTGATTCATTGCCTTGTTTTTATACGAAAAATATATATATATATATATATATATATATATATATATATATATATATATATATATGTGTGTGTGTGTGTGTGTGTGTGTGTGTGTGTGTGTGTGTGTGTGTGTGTGTGTGGGTTACCAAGAATTCTTATCGAGTTGCATCCAACTAACGTAACATCATTCAGCTGTTGAGGGATCACCGTGTGGGGAGGCACCGAAACTTTGCGGAATCACGGCGCTCAGCTGAAGTTTGCCAAATTTTTTTTTCGGTTGAAAACATGGTTACATTCTGAAAATGTTTAAAGTGACTGAAAATAGTTGGAGAAACTGCCGGGAAATAAATCTCTATTTTCGATCACTTCGTAAAATTACTTGTAGGAAAAGAAGAAAAAGAATTAAAAGATTCTTCGAGAAAACGTCTTCACGCATTTCAATCGAATATTGAAAACAACTTTTGCCAAGGCGTAGTTACATATATATATATATATATATATATATATATATATATATATATATGTGTGTGTGTGTGTGTTATTAAGAAAGCACTTATGCATTCATATATATATATATATATATATATATATATATATATATATATATATATAATCTTTTATATTCACTGAAACGAAAACAGGTACAGGGAGGACTATAACAATGTTAGATCAATCGAGTCTTCAGCTGAAAAAGAATGGTTTTCTATAGTTCTCTCCGCTGGTTATGAAATGTCGACAGTCAAGAAAATAAACATTGTAGCTACCCTTCTAAATGAAGTTTCTAACTGAAATTACAGTCGCCTCTCCCGAAACACAATGTTGGTTTCCTAATTGTACTCATATTTAATGTTTCGTCTCAGTAAACGCAACAAAATTAAGCATGGCTAACAATAAAATATTAACTTCAATTTCAGTGCCACATTCGTATATTATTTTATTAATGAGATCGAGTTATCATGCATTGTGTGTTAGCTCATTAGTCGCAAATTTTTTTCAGGGAAAAAAATCCCCAAATCAGTCTTTGGCTATTACATATAGATTGATATCCATATTGTGTGTTTATTTTTGCAGGAAAATAATGCATTGAAAATACAAGTTAGCGAATATAATTTGTCGACATTAAGACAGACGTGTTCATCATATTGTAGGCGATAATATATTACTGTTAAAAGAGAGGAAAATAGCCGTACCAATAAACAAAAGAGTGTTGATTTGCTCTGTAATATATTATCTCCTACATGCTGTATAATCTTATATATGAAGAAGAATTTTGAAGTGATTAATGTCGAACTTGCGATGGAAGATGTGCGCGGTTTCATTGGCAGCTGCTCGGAAGTGAGAAATTCGAGACACATTAGTTATATTCATTTACGAGCAAAAATATTTATGATTCGAAGAAGTTCATCTTTACTGCTTCTAGCTATGGGTTAAACATTGGGAATTTTGTCTGGAACAATAATTGTTATCTGATAAACAAAAAAAATGATAACATGATAATATATTATACTTAAATTTCAGATCTTAACTCGTATATTATTTTTCATAAGATCGAGTTAACATGCATTTTGTTTTTCTTTATTGGACTAACATTTTTTTTGTTTTTGCAAGGCAAAAATTCCAAATTCACTATTTCGGTATTACACCTATAGACGAGTATCCTTGTTGTGTAGAAATTTACAGTCGAAATTTCTAAATATAACCGTAGGTTCTATACTGACAGTTTCTTCATTTGTACGTCTCTCTTGTGGAATACTATTCTGGCTTCATATAATTGTTCTTGACTACCCCACCAAAATCCAAAACCTCTGAAACAACAGAAAATAGTGTTAATAAACCGTAAAAAAACAACAAAAAAATATATCAGTCAATCGATCAATCTTAAAAATGATAAGATTCATGTAGAGAATCAATGAGAAATACGGTAATTTCGAAAACGTTGTAACTACAACAAAACTGTTGCTAACAACAAAAATGGGAGAACTGTCGTTTCTAGGACAGCTAATATAGAAAGAAAATTTGGAGACTTTGATACTGAAATATCATAGTAAATGAAAGAAAAGCAGTTGGAAACAGTAACAAGTAGTCTCCTCAATATATATATATATATATATATATATATATATATATATACACACACACACACATATATATATATATATATATATATATATATATATATATATATATATATATATATTCATTGATGCAAAACAAGGATAAAATAAGTAATGGTAATTATTTACATCAACAAAAGACAGGCGGTTGTGGAGATCCACTTTCCATCTCTTCTTGGACACACATTTGAAAGGATAATGCAAATAACAAATAATCCAAAAACAACTACACAAATAAAACACAAAGCGAGAGTTAGAGAGAGAGACTGAGAGAAAGAGAGAGAGAGAGAGAGAGAGAGAGAGAGGCTTGACATTTCCTTATTACTCTTCCAAAGATTTCATGAATATTCTTGATGTTCTATACTCGTTTTCTGTTGTATTACTTTTCTTTCTTTCTTTTATAAATTCTCTTGCTTCATAAACTTGCTGAAGTTTACTTGTGGATGGCATAATTGACATCGGTTCAGAACGAGAAACCAAGGAGCTGAGATTGAGTTCCTGTCAGGTTCCATATATTTAATTATGTGTATGTAACATTCGAAAATTTATGAATCCGTCTGCTTTCCTCAGCTATGAGATAAATAGTTGGACTTGTAACTGTAAAAATCTTTCTTTTGCTAAAGAAAACTGTCAATGAAATATTGACACTCAGAAAAAAAAAAAGATCTATTCATACAATATTACGGCTTTAAAAAACCCATATAAAAAGGAATTATACGTAAAACAAGCAATCAACAATAAACTTGTCAAATTGTGAATAATGTATATCTCGTTGTGCGGTTTTAGTTTTTTTTTTTTTTTTTTTTTTTTTTCTTCCATCCCTAAAATTAAAATTTTGGAGTGATGGATAGCGGATCGGATTCGGAGAGACAACTTCGAATTCCAGTCGCATCCATTACATTCACTCACGTGCTAATAACCATGGAAAAGGTATGAAACCTCATCTCCTCCCCCCCACCAAATATGGGTAAATACCAGGATTGACCGGGTTCTATAGCCGTGGATGGCAACTGGTCTACCGCAGAATACAATGACAACCTACTGCGATAAAAAAAAATATCTGCCTCGTCAGTCATGTATAGAAAGATACATGATCGCCTATGCGTGTATCACTCGTAGCACATAACTAACTATCACACGGATTATACTAACATGTTTTCCCTTTGGGCGATTTCAGCACATTTGTCTCTCTACTCCTCCTCAGGTTACCATAGTTCCCAATTCCTCTAAATACATTCCCGTTGCTTCTAACAACGTTTTAATGAATGTATCTTCTATAAAACGCTAAGATGTTCAGCATTCGACATTTAAGAAAATAAATCAATACAGAAACTTGTTAAATTTATAATCAATTTATAGAATTATTAATTATCCGTCCTCATTTAGTTTTTCATCCTATTCAGGTGGTGATTAAGGCATTAATATTGTTTGATTCCTTCACATTCGTGGCGACTTTATTTGTGCTCATCATTTGCTGTGTGTCTTTCAACAGATAATTATTAATAAATATTCCATAAAGCGCTAAACATTTTTTTTTGAAAACTTTCAAATTTGCCAAATTTATTTTTAAATCCTCACCATTCGTTCCGGAAAATGAAAGGTGAAACTTCAAATTCTTCAAATAGTGTGTGTTCAAATGTGGCAGTAAATTACTTTTCATTTAGAAATCTTTTTAGTTTTTCTTAATTTTATACGTGTCTCTTTTGTTCACACATGATTTAGAATTAAGCTTTAATATTTCATGTATTAAATTCCCTTCATTACAAAGAGTAATTTCATGCGAAAATGGAAATTTAAAATATCGTGAGATTTTCCTTTGACAGATTATATTGATGTTCCATAGGATAACTTTTTGTCGCGGATTTGAAGACTTCATTCATGATCTCAGTAATGTCCAAACACAATGGAGATAATTTATTATTTCTATATATGATTATGATGCACAGTTAAAACTTCCATCTATACATACATACATATATATATATATATATATATATATATATATATATATATATATATATATATTTGTACTACATTTCCAAATTTTGAGGCCACCCTTGGTTATTTAAATTGGCACACAAATGTAGTTGTTTTTTTTACTTTAAATTAGACAAAATTATTACACATAGTTAAGAAAAAACGAGATGCATATATTGTTTTTTTTAAAAGAAATTTTATTATGACAAAAAGAAAAAAAAATATGTATGATTAAATTTTGCTCTCGTCAAAATATCCTTCCTTAGCCTTGATTAGTGCAACACAAATTTCTTGTACTTTCTCAAAGTATAAGTTGATAATTGATTCCATTCTTTGTCGCTGACTCTAAGAGCTCGTTTTCTTTTCTTCTTTTCACTCTGCTGTCAAGTATAGTTCGTGTTAATTTGGGTGCACGCTTCAAAATTAAGAACTCTAGTGTATATATAATGACAAACATATACTTTTAAAGCATGATGAATTTATTTTTAAAAGAGATCAATATCAGAGACATCTCATGTAAATAAAATTGCTCGCTGATGTTGTTAGTTAAGCGGCGACACTCTGTTTCCTGCTTAAACGAAATCGAATGATCATGTGTGTTGTTTTTAATTTTATATTCGTATTTATATTTTGATTGATTTATTTGATTTTTATGGCATGTAAACATTTTGATGGTTATTTAAATAAGCCAGAAAATAATGTTAGATTGAAATAATTGGTTGAGATAATAATGTTTAACCGATACAAGTGCTTATAATTAACCCATAGCTGGGGGGAAAGAGGTCAATTCATATATTTCCAAAAGGTATTTTTGAGGAATTTTGAAAGATTATGGTAATTCAGAACGAGGTTTTGAACTGGTTTAGTTTCTTTTATCAAATCGCAAAATAAAGGTACCTTCAATGGCTCATCTTCTAGATCTTTATTGATAAATATAGGCGTTCTCCAGGGCAATATTCTTGGACCCATTGTTTCTAATTTTCATAATTTACCTTCCTGAAGTCATCTGTTCTCAAATCGGTAGCTATGCTGAGGAACCAAATATTTACCCCTGTCTTAATAGAAAATCGGATCAGTTCGATAAAATCAGCAGCTGATCTCAAACAACAATCTATTTTTAAATGGGGTAAAGAGTAAATTGTTAATTTTAACTCCTCAAAACTAAACTGTTCTCTTTTTATCATCCGAGAGAATTTTTTTCTTCCATCATCATATCTAATGCTAACCCCAAGGAGAGTGACTCATTGCAACTTCCGGGACTAAAGATTTCAGCTAGAATTAAGTGGAAAGATTAAATCAGTTGCTAAGTCTGCAGCTAAGATTTAAAGGATCTCCAATCTGTGGTTGACTGGGGCAAGAAAAGGCTGGTAAACTTTAATTGCTCAAAAACAAAACTGCTCTCCTTTACCCACCACAGATATCCTACCTGCCTCCCATTAGAATGTCTTATGCTCAACTCCACGAGAGTGACTTTCTGCGCCTGCTTGGCCTCACACAGTCCGCTAACCTGAAATGGAACAAATACATTAAATAAATAACTTCATCTACCTGAAGGAAATATGTTTATCTGTGGCTCACCAGAGAGTCTTTCTCGCTTGAGTCCATCCTTCATAACTATAAATAAACCATTCATCCTTGCATGGAATCCTGTTCGTCTCAACAAAATCTAGAGAGGTTATGCAATATGATTGGTCCGGATCTGGCATCTCGTCTAGAGTCACTTTCTCACAGACGTGCCGTCGCTTCCTCTGTTTCTTTTCTACAAATACTTTAACAGTAACTGCTCCGACGAGGTACTTTCGCTGTTTCCCAAACTGAATTTATTTAAGCGTGCTACTAGGTTGCCATATCAGTACCTCCCTTTTACTGTCAAAACGGTTAAATATAGCCTTCTCTCTTATTTCAATAGCTTCACATCTCGTACTTCCCGTCTGTGAAACTCCCTTCCGGTTACTTGCTTCCCTGATAGCTATAATCTTCAATTATTCAAGTGCAATGTCAATCTTCAGATGCCTTGATCTAATTCTCCGACCTTCTCTCCAGCCTTTGCTCTATAACGCCTCTTTACTCTTGCTCTGCCGCTCAGTAACCCTTTGCGTGCCAGTGGCACTCCAACCTTGCTGGCGGCAAAATACTTAAAAAAATGAAAATTTGGTATACTATGTCATGCCAACCAATTTTTCTCACCAGAAATCTTCTTGCATATTTATAAGTCTACTATTCGTCCTTACATTGATTATTGCCGGTACATCTGGTCTGGGGTTCCCGCTATATAATTAAAATTCTTGATAAAATCCAAAGATGAATCTGCAATGTTATGGGTCGTGCCCAGATACCTCGCCTTCAGTCAATTTCTCACCGTCGTAACGTAGCTTCACTGCGCGTTTTATAAAAATAATTATATTGTAATTGTTCAACATGAAATTTGCTCTATTGTACTTAGACTTTATGAATTTATGCGACGTAATTCATTGGCGGCAAGATCTCAATATTTTACTGTTAAAATGGCTAATGTATCCGTACGTTCTAGGCCAACAATTTGTTCTATCACCCATCTCACTTGGGAATCTCTCATCCGTCTTTAAATGTGTGCCCTAAACAATCGTTTCCAATCATATGTGGCAAGCATGCTTTCACCCAAATTGCAAGGGTGTATCCACAAAAGAGAGGCAATTTCAGTTAATTACATTGTGCAAATTAAGTCAAAGGAAAGATTACTGAACTGATATCAGTCTTTCTATATTTCAGTGAATACTTGTTCTACAGAAGGATGTTAAGAATAAAATGGACGGAAACGCTAACGTTTTAGAGAAAATGGTAAAGAATTCACACGGAAAAACAGCAAAAACAGTCCAAATTTATTTTGTGCGGGGTGGGAGGAATTTGATACTCATAGGTTTGTATAGTATGACTTATCTATCGAGATTTTGTAAATGGATAGCAGAAAATATCTAGAGAAATAACAAAAAGGCAACATTTATTACGAGCTACAAAAATTGTGAAGAGGCATGATTGCTTAGATTTCGAATGGATACGAAACTTAGAAGAAAAAAAGGAGAAACCGAAACTAAATTTGATAAATTGATGCATGCTGGGTTTTTTACTATTTTAGTATTTATGCACTACATTATATATAGCAAAATCAACATGTTCATTTATATGGAAAAAAAAAAGATTATTTTAATATGTCGTGTATCTAAATATAACAAAACAAGAAATCAAAGCCGAAAGTAAACAGGGCTGATGTATTTATCTGGTTGAAAATAGACAAAATCCTTCCACTTTTTCCATGCAGTATATACAGGGTGATTCAAAGTTGTTGAAACAAAGCAGCGGCCTCTCAGATAGGGAGAGCTCAAGGAGCGTAAGTAGCTTTGTGAGGACGAAAATCATCCCAGAAGGATGGTCCTCCTCCTCTCATTTCTAATGTTACCATGGCATAGCTCCCTTAAAAGTTTGGGGACGGTCTAATCAACCGCAAAGTTGAAGTGGAATCAGCACCTCACTCATCTGATTTCAAGCTCCCTGATTTCTTTCTCAAGGGCAACATATACCAATGCCCTATTGCTGCATTGAAGGCAGCTATCACCGAGAAGATTCAAGCGACCACCAAGGAATAATGATCACGGGTTATCAACAGTGGTTTCAAGTAAACGACGGATATCTGGAACATGTACTCTAGGGCTCAGACTTGATATTTTCTGTTCATGTTTGAGACTAAATTATTGCACATCCTTAAATGTTATGTTTTTAGCTTTCAATAAATCTAATTTTCATTACTCTATCGTTTGTGATCCTTGATTGGTGTCTTGTCATCTTGCTTCAAAAATTGTGAAATACCTATGTAAACATCCGATGTTATTGACTGGTGTATTTGCTAGTTTTACGATGACACAACTATTAATTTAATGTTGAAGTTTGTATTTGACATATACACAGAATTAGTATTAAACCAGTCAAGCCTCTTTCTATATTATACTTCCCTCAGATGCTTTTCGATAAAGAAACATTAAGAAAAAAAAATAATTAAAATATTAACAGGTTTTCTCCTGTCTTATCGATGCGTTCTTGATGACATCTAAATCAAAAACCTGAAATTACTAACATTTAAGCAATTTAATTTGATTCCGCTAATATTTCTTTTATTTATTAGTTTCTTATTGAAGTCAAATGAAGACAAATCTTCTTGCGAGAAATTCATCTGACAATTGAATAAAGCCGTTCTATTGGCTAAGGTTTATCTTTAATATTCTCTTTTATTGATTACATTTGAAGGTCATCCTGTAAATGTCTTTTGAAATTACTGATCGGTGGAAAAGAATTCTGGGCAACGATAAAAAAGTAGCGGAGATTAACTTGATTCTCGTTCAACGATATACGACCTGAAGGAAATTGTGTTATAAATCTACAACTTTATAAAGAGGAAAACACAGTTAAATTCATCTAAATTGTTATAGCATCAAACAAATCCATTTTATATGCACTACTTCAATACCCTCCGATGAAAACTGTTATTATGAAAACCACAAAATTTATTATCCTACTGTCCAACACTCTGTCTTCAAAATTTGTAGATAAATTATTTATCCCGAAAACTAGGATTTTTATCACTTCCTCCAAGAGAATAACATAAATAGTTAGGACGTAAATTAGATTCAACACTACTCTAGATGTCGGGATTTGGTAAATAAAATATCTGCAATGTAAAAAGGGTTACATTGACGAGAAATACACTACTTGAGAAAGAAATATAACAGAAAACAAACCTTATTAACACTACATAAAAAGACTCTAATGAAAAATACGATAATAGACAAAAAATGATCTTAACATGAACACAGTCAATAATTATGTCACAGAAAATATAAATTAGGTGAGGTACGAAAAAAATATCCCAACTACAAATATATATATATATATATATATATATATAGCAAGGCGCGAAGCCACTAGTACGCAAGGGTTTACAGAGGATTTGGAGCGAGAGCAGATAGGAATGATAGAGGAAATGATGGGGAGAAGGATAGTGGATAGATCAAGGCAACTGGAGATGTTTATTGACATTACATTTGAATAGTCGGAAGTTATACCTATCAGGAAAACAGGAATAGGGAAGGTAGTTCCACAGGCGAGAGGTGCGAGACATGAAGCTATTGGAGTAGAAGAGTCGACTACATTTGACAGTTTCAACAGTGAAAGGTTGAGAGAGGGATGCCAGCCTCGTAGGACGCTTGAAATCGCGAAGTCTTGGAACCAGCGAAAACAGCTCATCGGAGGAATTACCATGAAAGTATTTGTACAAAAGACAGAGAGAGAGGCGACGGCACGTCTGTGAGAGAGCGACTGCAGACGAGAGGCCAGATCAGGGCCAATCATATTGCATATCCGTATCTGGATCTTATCAAGAACCCCGTAGTAAACAGTTGGGGCACCAGTCCATATATGGCAGCAATACGCCATGCAATGGCGAATGGTTGGTTTGTAGATTTGAAGGATCGATTCCGGGGAGAAAAATTTCCTGGCGCCGCACAGGGGGGGGGGGCAAACTTTCCTTGTGGTGGATGAAGCAATTAACTCAATGTATTTGTTCCATCTCAGGTCAGTAGACAACGTGAGACCGAGCAGCCGCAGAGAGGCGGTTTCGGGAAGTTGAGCGTCAGACATTCCAATGTGGGGAAGGGAACGTTCTCTGTGGTGATTATTTGAGAGCAGTTTTGTTTTGGTGGCGTTAAAGTTAACCAGCCAATTAAGGCCCCAGTTCACAACCGATTGGAGGTCCTTTTCAAGATGAAAGGCCAGGTTAGTTTTGACATGACACTAGATTTATTTTTGAGGCAGGAATAAATTGTAGTGTCATCCGCGCAGATGCCCACCTGGGAGTCAATGGCGTCAGGAAGATCATTGATGATAATAACGAACAGAGTAGGGCCTGGGATGGAGCCTTGGGGAACAACGGCGTTCGTAGGATTGGAGCTGGAGGAGAATCCATTGAGAACGACCTTCAATTCACCGTTTGACAGAAATGACTGTATTAAGTCAAACGATCGACCTGTAATACCGTAACCCTGGAGCTTGCGAAGAAGCCCGGCATGCTAAACCCTAGCAAACGCCTTGGAGACGTCTAGGGCCACAGCACGAGCTTCTCCGATTTTCTGAAGAACTTGGTAGACAATCTCAGCGGAAACCATATTGCTTGTCTGAGAGGAAATCATGAGATGTAAGGTGGTGAACCACTTCGGCGTTGATTACAGCTTTGAAAACTTTGCTGAAGAGGCGTAGGAGACTGATCGGACAGTAATTAGAAGGGTCAGATGGGTCGCCAGAGTTCCAAAATATGATCTTAATCTTTTTCAAATCGTGATTGTTTAAGAATAGGTGGTTATAGCTTTAAAATAACTTGCAGTGATATACTGAGCTGAATTATAAATCTTTTCCATTTTTGCTTATCAATGTTATTCTTCAAAAAATTGTACACATTTTTATATTATTTAGTTATATAAAAAAACATTATGTATAATAAATTTTGCCATTTATCAAGCAGCTCTTCCATACAGTTGATTCCCATTTGAAAAGGTTTTGACGAACTCTTTAATTTTCCACCAAGCCATCGTTCTGGCAACGATAGAAGATAACAGTTGGATGCTACATGTCCAGGGGAATATTACAGCTGGGGTAGACAGAAAAACAGAGCAATATTTCTTTTTGTTATTCATGCTCTATGCAACCTTACGCTGTCATGTAGGTGAATAACATGTTTCCTCTTGACGGCTACAATTCGAACAAACTTTTATAGACACGTTCCAGCTGTTGGACGTTTAAAAGTAAATTTATATTTTCAGTTTGTGTTTTAAGAAATTTAAAATTAATAATATCGCGACTATTCCACTACACGTACACATTTACCATACTTTCAGTGAAATTACATTTGCTGTTGTTTTTTTCTTGAGATTTAGTCATTTCAATCCATTCCATTTTGCTTGTACCATTCTTGTATATAACACAATTTTCCTTATCTTTTATGATATATTTAAAGGAGGTTTATACGTATGTAAAGGAGTCATTACGTACTTCATTTCAATCATTTCGCAAAAAAGAAGAAACTATTTATGAATTAACCTAATAAATTCGGACTAGCACGTCTGCTTGTTATGAAATTTTAATATAATTTAAATACACTATTTACATTAATCGGACTAATACCACATCTCAGAAATATAGACAGACACTGAATTTAAATAGATTTTACAAATGTCGTTTGTTTGCCTTTCTTTAGTATATATTTTGAACGTAATTGTATGTCTTCAACTACAGATAAAGTGTATCTTTGCTCACTTTTTTATATAAAGAAAAAATCTATTTTTGATAATTTAATATTTTAAAACTTTCATAGTCCTTTGTTTTTTTTTTCAATATTTGCCCCTAGCTGTTACCCTAAAACCTGCTTCCCTGCCGATTTTATGAAATACAAATATAACTACGTAAATGTATCCGTGAAATAGAAAACTAATATAAAATAAGACGAAATATACGGTAATTTTGTACAAACGTTTAAATTCCGAATATTAATTTTCACGCCACATTCTCTGGCATTACAGCGTTGCGTAAATCCTGAGAGTTCATGAGATAATTATAAGTCTAATATTTACATTATTCAGAATAGTGTCCTCATCTTTATTTCCATATTTATCACCACGTTTCGGCCGTTGTACGCTCCGACCTTCTTCAGGTGGTTGGAATGTCGAACGGAACCCTTTATTTCGTTCGCTGGAGTAGACTGTTCTAGTTCCACGTGCGACGTCTAATAGATGTCAGATGTCTCCTGTTAATTCCCCTCTCCAAGTTCTCTACTGACTTAACTGGGTATTGAACTCACAATTTTTGGGTCCTGTCATTGGATATAACCAATGCCTTTATCCACTGTGCCATGTCTCCTTACGCTAGAGAGCGAAATAAAGGGTTCAGTTCGACTTTCCAACCACATGAAGAAGTCCGGAACGTACAACGGCGGAAACGTTGTGATAAATATGGTAACAAAGATGAGGACAAGAGTTCGAATAGTATAGAGTGTATATAATATATATTATATAAATAATGTAAATAGTGTACATAATACATAGTATATAAATAATGTAATTTGTGTGCATAATATCCCATCACAGAAATATAGACAGATACAGAATTATAAGTATATATAATTTATTATTGGCGATCTCAATATTAAGAACACATCGAATTAAAATGGTACCTTGTTGGTAGTAAACGCAGAAATGAAACTACAGTGACTTCTAGGGAATTTAATAATGGAAAGCAAGGACAAGGGACTAAACATCTAATTCTAGCATACATACTTATCAATAGAGGGGTCATACCAATATGTGACCTACTAAATTGAAATGCTATAATCAATCAAGCACAATATTTGAAATATCTAAAAATGTTGATAAATATAGAAAAAAATACGCACAAATCCCAAGGCGGATTGGAATAACGAAATAAACAAAACAAAGGTATTAAGAATTGGGAATATTACGTTAGAATCAATTAACAGTGTATTGAACTATAATGTAATATTGATCCTACTATATAGCCGTGGATGTTGGACAATCTCCACACAGATGAACAGTGTAACAGAATCTAGGTTGCTGCGAATACTATTGAGTGAACATGTGAGTGATGGCAAAGGTGTTAGGAATAATGGAATCAAAAATATATTTATAGTTTGACATTTCTAGAGCATATAATGTAGAAATTACTGGAATTTGACACTCCCAGGTCACATGGACCGCCATAAGAGAACGATCAATGCTACGAATAAATTATCTAATCAAATTGGTAAATTGTTAGGAAAACTGATATTTGTAGAGAGAGCAAAGGCAAACCTTACTAAGAATTTTTGTGAGCCTTGATCGTCTACGTTCTCAACGGAGAGAGCACAAATAAGACTAAGAATTATTCTATTCTGTGTACAATCTAGCATTAAGAAGAGTCGGGGATTATCACATTTATAAGGGTTGTGTGGCATATAATAAGAAATAAAATCTGAGTTATGTATGGGGCTTAACTAGATGGTTGACCGCTTGGGCAAACAAAGTTCAGTAAACGTGGATGCATCTGTGTGGAGAAACGGAGAACCGAGTTCCAATTCCAGACGTGTTGATTATATTCACTTACACACAAATACACCTCTCTCTCTCTCTCTCTCTCTCTCTCTCTCTCTCTCTCTCTCTCTCTCTCTGTGTGTGTGTGTCTCTCCCCATCAGCTGCGGATTAATTAGTAAGGCTAGTGTTTGTAAATCATTATTTTCTCCCCAAAAGTCTTACAATCAGAACATATTTGCTGGCTTCATATAATTTGATAATGGCTGATAAGCTGCTAAAAAACAAATCAGTCAATGTCAATTATATCTTTTTTTTTTTTTCATTTTAAATATTCAGGAATCTTCCGAATACTTTTCTTTAGATGAAGTGATTGACATTGTTCGGATTTAAAACAGCAGCGTGGCTGAGAGATGTAAAAAAATATTAAGTATAAGTGAAAAGATTCTTCTGTAACTAAGACTTTTATTTATTGCTTTAATATATAACAGCTTTCATTTGTATATGAGATTAATATAAAATATTAAGGAGAATGGAATTTATAGAGTAGAAACGAAACCTATATAAAAATATGAAATAAGACACTATGCATAAGGTTTTTTTTATATTTAAAGATGCGTGTGTGTGTGGAATGTATATATGTATTTGTGTGTGTACACATTCACACACATGCATACGCGCACAAACAGACGCATATACATATATTAATATGTACATTTATACACACACACACACACATATATATATATATATATATATATATATATATATATATATATATATATATATATATTATTTAAAAATTATAACATAAATATGTTATAAAATCAGTACAAAAATAGCCATTTGTTTCAACACCTTTGGTGTCTTATCAATCGATGATGTTGAATGTAGATTGTAGATTCTACAATGTACATTCAACATCCTCACTTGATAAGATACCACAGGTGCTGAAAGAAAATGGCTATTTTTGTACTGATTTTATAACATATTTATGTTATAATTTTTAAATAAATAATGATATTCGCTCTACTCTGTATTGAGCACTATTTTAAGAATAGTAATTGATGGTGATTGGAATTTATTTCGTATATACCAATCCTACACTATATATATATATATATATATATATATATATATATATGTAAAGATATAGAGAGAGTGACAGGGATGTTAGCAGTTCCAGTTCTGATTTGCTTTTAACAATATCAAATTGTAAGTGGAATCCCATCTTGTGAGTGGTAGATATATTCAGCAGCTTATAAATTATCAACTTATTTTGCTTATGAAATAAATAGAAAACCAGGTGTCATTAATTATCAGCTATTTAAATATTCATTTCTTTTGAGACTGCAAATATGGATTATATATATATATATATATATATATATATATATATATATATATATATATATATATATATATATATATATATATATAGTGACTGATAGCGCTAATTACGCAATTTGAAATGATTTTATGGAACTGAAGAAATTTAAAACATATTCTTAATTAATTCTTGCTTTCTTAATAACTTCGATGAGATACTCAAAAATAAACTTGAGCTTGATCCTAGGATTATCATTAATCTCAATCGGAATCTATCTCTTCATACAAGGTTTTCCTCCTCGAGCTTTAAGCTTTATCGCGGTATCGCATTTTTTTTTAAAATGGTTTTAACTTTTGAAGCAGCCACTGGGAAATGCTTGGATATGGTTTTAACTGTTCCCCTATTCGGTGGCAGATACTATCGTTAATCAAAACTCACTAAGTTCAATAGTGACTAAGTAGATAGAATTGACTAACATTCCTCGTGCAACATACCAGTTAAGTGTCCTATTGAAAGTATTAGCTTGATTTACTCTCCTTTTAAAATAAGTGGAAGATGGCCTGAGCATGATTTATGGCCCACTACGTAAAATGATTATACTCTTTTCTTTTATTAAAAATATAAGATAATTTGCCAGTGTACTTTAGCCATACTGTCTATTGATATTCTTCTATGTGCCGTGTCTCCTCAGGCTTATATAGATCTCCACAACTTCTTGTATTTGTATCTCTTAGAAATCGTCTTTGTTATATATCCTCAACCATGTTCTCTCATTTATTTACTCATTCACGTTACAAGCTGTTGTTCTTTCTCCATTTTCCCTTCATTATTTCATGACCGTATTAATTTTTGTAAGCTATCTATCCTTATCATGGCTTTTTTTTTGTCTTATTCAAATATGTGTTCGTGTGATTTCCATGCAAATCTATTCAGTCAATGAAAAATTTTAGATAATTCCATTAGATATAAACAGTCGCTTGGGAATTTCCAGAAACAGTGTTAAACTCATCCAAAAGAGATTTACTCCTAATACAATGAAAAGCGAAAGGCTGCACATTTTTAACATAGTGTGATTAAAGAAACGTTAGATGGTCTCCCTGAAAGACATATATATATATATATATATATATATATATATATATATATATATATATATATATATATATATATATATATATATATATATATACAAAACTTATTGTTAAGTCGCGGAGTTCGACGAAATTATATCTGTGTAGAGAACTTGGTCCACACTGGATGCACTAACACTTCCGACCGTGTGTCATATCTAAGTAAGGCTAAGAAAATCATTCGGCACTTTGACGTGATCTAATGTTGATTTTCTGAGAGTAGATTTGAGTTGGCACAAGTGAGGATCGAAATAAATATTCAGTCGTATTTGATCCATCGAGACAAGCTTGAAACCATTACACCAAACCCAATTTTGCTTTCACGTCTTCTAATGGTGAGCAAGCTAAATCAGCAACGACTAAAATCTAAATTCGGACCTTTTTGGATATTTCATTCTTTCTGCCTTTGTCCCAGAACTTTACTTAGGAAATCACCATAATCTAATTATGAGTCTATTATAATTGTTGTTATTTTAAAATGTTACTTCTTTGGATGGTCGTGAATTGTGGCAAATTGGAAATAGGAAAAATTTTCTACATTTTTTGTTCGCATTATTCCTCTCGACTTTCAGTATTTGAGATCTTAGTGAACATTATCGCATTTTATCTGAGTTCAAAATAAAAAATTCTAAAACCAAGAAAAAAAAAAGATTAAAAGCAGAAGTGAAGTAAAATATAAAAAAAGAACAAATAGGCGGTTTTTCATTGTTGCTGTTAGTGTATAAACAGCGTAAGCGCGATTGAAGATGAATTATTGATTGACAACAAATTTTTCATCATTAACTCAGAGGAGCCTCCCCAAAGAATCTTTTTAATGGAGTTGTGATAATCAATAACTTAAAAAATATCAATCTCTTCATCCCTGATTTTGAAACAGCTTAATAAATTATCGGCAGATGTGGTTACAAATTGACACCTGGTGTTAAAATTTAGGTGAAGGTGGCATCATATAAAAATGAATTAGTTGGAATATTAAATGAAGTTAAGTGCTCTCTATTGAGGATGCCATTCAACGAGACAATCTTTAACAGGCATACAAACATATGAATATATATATATATATATATATATTTATGGGGGGAATAATGATAAATATATCTTTAAGGTGGGCTGTCCTTATGGGTTAATGTGGGCAATATCATGCATAGGGCGTGTACATTAAATTCAAAAACCCAGTGGCTTCAATGTGTTTCCTGTTAGACGCAATCGACAGGCCATCTTTTCTCTCTCTCATATATATATATATATATATATATATATATATATATATATATATATATATATATATATGAACGTGCGTCTATTATATTTATATGTATGTATGCATATATATATATATATATATATATATGTGTGTGCATGTATATATAAATATACATATATAATATATATATATATATATATATATATATATATATATATATATATATATATATATATATATATATATATATATATATATATGTATATGTATGTATGTATATACATGGGTGAAAGATATAACACTTCTTAAGTACTGGGACCGGGTTAGGATTCTCAATGAATAAGTGGAAACCATTTTGATGACAAACCCAAAGGATCATTATGCAGAATATTTTCCCACCAACTCTACCACAAGTACAATTAAATACAATTTATCTTAGCCTAATATATAATTTATCGTAATTACTTCTAAAATAACAAAATAATTATTATAAAGCCTAAGAATACGATAATATATGAAGGAGTAATTTTCTCTATCCCATGTAATGAAGGAATCATTGGAGAAACTTCATGTTATTTCAATAATATATTACATGAATACAAATATGATCTTCTTCAAAACTACGCAATCAATGAAATAGTTGCGCACATTAATGAGTCCGACGATAATTCTTATTTGAAAAGAGTTAATTTAATTAAAGGAGAAAGGTAGTTCAGTAAAACGAAAGTTTATATAAAATGACTTATCCGTTAGTACATCAACAGAAATATTGTGCCCAGATTATTACAACGTTTTGCCTTTCTTGGGAGATCATATGTGTGATTCTTAATTTAAAAGCGGATAAAAAAATTGACAAAATTACAAATAAACTACATGTAACTGAATAGACTATATACACATATACACAGTTTATATATATTCTGACTAGACTATATAACACATATTTAAAAAAAAATCAAATTTCAAATTTCAGTTACCACTCTCCTTGTGCGCATATCAACGTAAACATCATATTCGTCTGATGAAGTCGGAAATGACGAAACACGTCCTAAAAAATCTTTCCACATTATTATTGATATATATATATATATATATATATATATATATATATAAAAACCTAAAAATCACTCTTTAGTTCAAGCTACCATCACAATAATTACATTTATTGTTATTATCATTGTACCACCATTAGTAATCGCTTCTACCACATTACAATAACTATTAACTACTAATATTATCATCACCACCAACACCCAACACCATCACTACCACATCACATTTATTATTAACATATAAATCTACTATAATTATTAACGTAAATTACTCCCCTCAGCATATTTAATACCACCAAATAAAAACCAGATCAGAGATAATTTCCAAATGTAGGCATGATAATAAATACCTATTATCAGGATTTATATCAATATAAATAATTAAATAAATATACAAATAAATGAAATGAAATAAAATAAAATAAAAGACCAACATTCACTTTTTAGTTCAAGCTACCACCACAATAATTGCATTTATTGTTTTTATCATTCACCCACCACCATTACTAATCACTTCTACTAATTTACAATAACTATTAGCTACTTATATTATCATTGCCACCAATCCCCTTACAACATTACTATCACATCACATCTATTATCATGTAGATCCGCTATAATTATTAACGCAAACTACCCCCTCCCCAGCATATTTAATACCACCATAAAAATAACCAAAAAGATTATAGACTGAAATTTCTACCAGTTACATATACACAGTCATCAAAAACAAGCAAATAGCCAGCGTCAAAATAATAAGAAATAACCTTTTTAAAAAATTAAAAATAAAAATAATAGCAATTTTTACCTATCATAATTATACACAGACACAACCACACGTATATACGTGCATGCGAGGATATATTAATCAGCGAAAAAATGGAAAAATGCTCTGATTGCTGACATGTATACATTCACGAGACATTCACGAGAAATTTTCGCTAAACATCCGATCTTTGAATTTCAACATACTAATGCGTATGTATAGACACAACACCACCCATATACATATATATGTCAAATCCCATACTGTCCACATATGTTTATATCTGTATTAGCCCCGGCGGACCAGCGAGTGTGTATGTTTGTCTGAGTACCTCATCGGGTGTACGGACATCCATCTATGTTTGCGTTAGCATGAGTGCTATCATGACGACGATTCCCCCCACTTCCATAATAACACCAATACACGCAATGTACATAAACCCAAATTTTAAAAAAAATTAATCACTTTGTCTGACGATCGCAAAAGCGTGAAACCCAGGGTCACCAACTCACATCAATCCAACCAAATATGTTAGCTCTATCTCTGATAGAGAGAGCATTCTAATAAGTACCGCGCATATAATATATAAATAAATATATATATATATATATATATATATATATATATATATATACTTTTCACACACACACACACACACACATATATATATATATATATATATATATATATATATATATATATATATATATATATATATATATATTAGTGGAAAATATACATACATATGAAAAAATATATCTAAAAAAATTCCCATACATGTATATTTTCAGAAAAAAATTTTCCAAGAGGAAGGATCCAGGTAGAACTCAATGTCTAAGACAGAGTAAGGATATAATAAAAAGGCTTAAACACTAATATTCCATGGTCATAATTTATTCCATTGGAATCGTAAATACGATCCAAATCATCAGACCTACAAATTCAAAATGAAAACAGAAAAAAACAACTCCGGAAATCAAAACAGAATTTAGAGAAAGTGTAAGTATGAGGATGAGTGACAGAGAGAATTTTTGGAGATGTGGGTGGGGTGGATTTAAAAAGAGGAGAGAAAGAAAGTCGACGGATGTCTAATATATATATATATATTGTTTACACGTTATTTTTATAGATACAATATCTAAATAAATCTTCTTATTATAATAAACAGTAATAACAAAATTTACAACATTAAAAGAAGAACGGTTATTCCCTTACACACAATGATAAAGAGGGTGTCATGGCTTAAAAGCTAAAGCCTGTGCACGCTCTTTCCGGAAAAGGTATTAGGTTGTTCGAAAAATTCACCGATTTTAGAAGAAAATTTTATTTCAGAATTAATATATGTAAACAATGTTTAAATCAGTCAGAATAGGTACCTTGTAAATCTTTACATATCTGCTATCGAGATACAAGTTAATGCCTTTACAATAAAGTTCGAATGGTGTGGACGCCAGCATCTTCTTTGCAACGGAATATCTTTTTGGCTTAAAAATTGCCAGGTTGCTTGCAAAACTGGCAGTCAGTGGACAAATGATCAGGCGAATACAGTGGTGTGCTTCTGCAGTGTCATCCTGACAAAATATGATCAAATATTGTCGTTTAACCAAATACGGCCCCATGACAGGATGCATATTTTTTCCACTTGCTAGCAGTGAACATCGTCGGGGGTTCACCGTTAAGATTCTACACAGCTGTAATGGAATAACGCCAATGGTAGCCAAAGAGAAAGTCATTAGAATCTTCTATCGACGCATGTTCGGTTTTGTCAAATGCTTGTGCTCTTCGCCATTGAATAGCTCGTTTATGATTTTCATAAAGGAGTCATTTCTAATCACAAGTCATTATTCGATCAAGAGAGAAATCATTCGATTACAATAAAAAGGATCTGCTTCTAATCACATATCACTATTCAATCATGTAATGGTTCATTCAAGTTTCACAGATACAGTATCGTATATACTTCAAAACGTTGATGCTTTTCTCTGAGTGGAACACATCTATCGAATTTCTTCAAATTTTCCATTATCTTACGATAGAACAATATCTTTGAAATGTATTGACCCATTAGCCGAGACATTTCCTTGTGACTTTGAAGTGGGTATTTTTCGAATAATATTTTCAGATGTTGATTGACGTTCTCTATAAGCCTGTCCTTCAAAATTGTGTCCACACTGCCGGACCTCAGAAGCCGGCACCGTACTCTCCGATCACTAGTGGATACTTCACCCCATTCTTAGTTAAAGTTGATAACAGTTCGAGGGGCATTATGACCAAGCTTGTACTTATGTAAAGAAAGTAAGCGTATCTCTTCTTTTTTTTTGTCATGTTCAAGATGAGGGTTATATAGTATTTTAATTTACAATCATGAAAAACGATTAACAAATATTTAAAAAGTTCACACTTTACACATTTGGAATGAGTAACATATTTCTTGTGCAATTATTATAATAATACATCTCCGTTCTCGAAGTCAGCGTAACCTCGTTTTTCGAATGTCAGTGTAATCTCGGTTCTCGAATGTCGAACAACTCGATTTTCAAACAGAAAATTCGAGATGGACATGCCTCGGTTATCGAACAGAATTCCCTTTCTCAAACAGCATTGCCGAACCAAGTAAACCCGAACGGAATAGTTTCTGAGTCAACCGCCGTGTTGTTTCCTGTGTTGTGGCATGATTTTCTTTTCCAATTTTATTGTACTTTGACTTGTTTTCTTAACATACATTCCTATTGGAAAAATAGTTTCGGTTTACGAACATTTAGGGTTACGAACAGCCTTCAGGAACGAACTAAATTCGTGACCGAGTATATAAATTCGTGAATCGAGTATATAAATTCGTGAACAACATAAATTATTATTGTTTTCTAAAATCAGGAATTATTTTCAGAACAGCCTAATAAAATGCATAGTGATATTTTCGGCCAATATCCCACACGGCTGTTAAATAAATTTGACAGCAGATAAATGAAATGAAATGGAGTGGGTACATTTGATCTTACGAAAGAGAATTTTTTTTTAATTTAAAGCCTCTCGTTACAAAACTATTTTTCGTTTAATATATTGACCTGTGATTCATATTAATCATGAGCCTAGGAGCTTTGTGCTTCGAAAATAACACGAAATGTGTGCCCTTTAATCCAAAAGCTTACGAGTAGAAAAATAAATCTCCAGAACTAGTCCTTGTATTCGTCAAACCTTCTAACATTACTAAGACTTATTAGCAGTGACTAATGTGTCGTTCAATTTTCTAGACTTAATCGTGGTTTCGACAATCGTTCCGCCTCTGGCCAGCTTACCAGTTCATCTTTTAGCCTTGGACATTGTTTGATATTATTTTCAAGCCTGGGTAAAATTTTCATCGCATCATCTAATTTTGACTACTACTTTAGTGTCGCATTTTCTATCCTTGACCAAGGTTTAATCGATTTTTTGATGATGAAACACGGTTTCGTCGCATTCTCTAACCTTAGCAACTGGTTCTTCACGTCTTCTAGCCTTGACCGGTGAATCATCGATTCTTCTAACGTTGTGCAAATTTTCCTCACTTTCTTTTATTCTTGACAATAACTTACTCGTACTTTTTATTGTCATTCCATTTCTAGGCGTATTTACTTGCCATGCCTCAGGTTTTCCTTATTTTTAAGTCTAGATCTGTATTTTGTTTTACTTTCAGACACATTTCTTTGTAATTTATATCCTTTACAAGACTTAGTCCCATTTTGCTGGACTTGGTCACGGACACATCGCATTATTCGTCCATTAGCTACATTTCTGTTTCAGCCTCCACCGTTGGCCGCGGTTTCGATGTGTTTTCTTTTTGTGGCTATTGTCTGCTTGCATTTCCTATCTTTGAAAATTGTTTCTTCGTATTCCATACACCCCACACACTGAAATATAATTTACTATATTTGGCCACGATTCCGACGCATTCTCCAGCTGTTTTCATTGCTTCAGCCTATTCTTCTCTGTAGATTCCTTACATTTTCAACATCCTCCTTGTTCGTGTCACGTTACCATCAGCTATAAAGATTTGCCATTGCCTGTGTATAATATTGACCATTTCACAACCACTGAAATATTAAGTGATCATATCTATCAAATCTTACTCTCTATCACGTAGTTTACTAGTCCCAAAAGATTATTAAATTCATTTAAGATTTACTTAGAACCACAAAGGTTCAAAGACACCCAACTATTGAATTCTCTGTAGAAATGATATCCTGTTTTTACTATAATCACTGATCCGCAGCGAGGATCAAAAATCACGTTTCACTGTCAATCATACAACTTCTCCAATATCTAACATAAAATCTCTCAACATTTTTTAAAGTTTTTTGACTGTCATCAGAGCAGCTCTGTTAAAACATTTATCAATCGAATGTATTTTTCTATAATACACACACTTTATAATGTAGCTATTCGTGTAGTAGATGTATTTTAGCGCTTCATACAGTTCACTTATTCATGTATTGTGACAGGTTAAATGGTGTCATTGTTTAACTCAGTTTCGATATTCACTCGTTGATATTTAATGGATTTATTTAATCAGTGAACCATCATTTTAGATTGTCTCATATCACTGGATTTTGAATGTTTTAATCTTGTTTCGTACGAAGGCGAAATAAGTGAAGCCCACAGAGAATCGAAATTTAGATATATAATCTGAAGTCAGAAATTCAACTTAGGGGACATTGCATCTACGAAATAAGTGTAACCTTTTTGTTACCTTTACGTCAAACATGAATATACGAAAGATTCCTTCATGTCATCTTATAAATAGCAGTTAAACAAAATCCGACTTGTAAAGGAATATAGATAGAAAACGTGTCCAAATATGTTTACATTGTATTTGTTTATTGTCCCATTCACTATTCTCATAGTGCATACATCAAATAGGCAGGTCAGTTTATTAACTGAACAAAAGTTTAATAATATCTCCTCGGTTAAAATGGAAGGTTAGGCTAGGTCTGTACGTGGTTATATACACTATATCAATGACACAAGAGGAGACATCACTCGCCTGTGAAAAAGATGTTTGCAATGAGAAGAATTAATTTCATCGTTTCTCCCCAAGCAAGGCAATAACGCCTCCATCTGTTACAGAACATTAGAAAAGTAAAACATTATTAAGGTGAAAGAACAAAAGAGAAGACATTTTTTTTTAAATCATCGGAAAGCAAGAAGCCGGAAGAGAATTTCACAAACGAGAACGGCGAGAGATAAAGAATTTTAGCATAGAACTTATAGTTAACTCTAGACAATTCAACGGCAAAATTATGAGATATTGCCGGCATTATAATTCTTCAAATAAATTAATTTCGTTACCAAAGAGCAGATCCCATCATTCAAGTACCATGAGGCATATATTGCGGCTTGGCTACGTTACGGCGGTGGGAAAGTAAATGAAGCCGAGATGCCAGGCCAAGACCAATAACATTGCAGTATTTTATCAAGATTCTCTAAATACATAAAAGCAATGGATGGACGGACGGTAAACTTATAAATGTAAAAATATAGACAAACGATTCCTGTTAGGTCAGAATTTCCTCATAAATGATCATTTTTCATTAGATTCATTTTTGAACGGTAGAGAAAAGTAGATCTACATGTATCAAACAGTGATGCTGGGACAGAGCAAATCTAGTATAAAGTAAATCAGGTTTTATATATATATATAAGTTTGGTAAACTTATATATTTTACTGGGGTTACAGTGTGTTTTTAATTTTGATAATTATATTTAGCATTTAAAATGAACGGAATTTGAGTCTATATAGAAGAAAAATAATTTTGTTGTGAATGTTATTTTTTTTATTTTTAAATTAAAGGGAGATTACGTGTTCTTTTTTATAATGGCGCCAGTTTGTTTACATTGCGCAGATCAGGTCGAAAATTTCAGTGATTGCGCAGGTTAGCGTTGCCAACATTGTATGAAAATTTTGTGTGAATTGATTGGACGGTTTTTGAAATATAAAAAAGTTATCTCGATAATAATTTGGCAGGTAATATATATATATATATATATATATATATATATATATATATATAACTTAGCGCTATGTTTGTGTGTGTGTGTGTGTGTGTGTGTGTGTGTGTGTGTGTGTGTGTGTGTGTGAATAGAACAATAGAACAACTAGCAAATTATCCAGGTATGGATCACACCAGGAATATATAAGGATATGTCTGAGGGATCAACTAATACCGACCAATTTCCGGATTGATTTGGAACCATCAGTAGTTAACCATAATGATGCGTTTCTAGCATCATGGTACCTTAAAATACAAGACTTCTCCAGGGAACTCATGCAAGACACCATACAGTTCTCTCAGGAACCAACAATGGCAACAACAGCAGAAATCAACCTGATCGATGAGCAAGTAAAGGAACATACAGACATGGAGGAATATGCTAATATAAAGAATGTTATAAATGCTCACACAGACCAAACAATGAGTGATTACGAAAAACAAGAAACTGAAAAACAAAGAAAACTAAAATGTAATATTTGCTCCAGACAGAAGAACAAAAAATGGCTATCCACTATGACCTAACCTTTGTAGAACTAACCAATATTTGTCCCATTTGTATGCCTTACACGGCTTGTCCACTATTCATTTAAACAAGCTCAGTTTATTCGCTTTTTGCCGCTGTCATTTTGTCTTCAATATATCCAACCTTCTACTTCAATCCGTATACCAGATATTTCAACTGCCACTTTCAGATTCTCAGTGTAATTAACCTGTTTGTTTCTGCTTCTGTAAAACGTCCCCATTTCTCTCATGTTCTGTCCATGTTATCTTAAGCATCCTACTGTAGAAACACTAATCATCGATACAAAATAATGACTTTCCTCTCCTTTTCATCGTTGAAGGAATTTGTTCAGCATTCATTGATATTGCGTAGCTGTTCAGTACTCTTTTCTTTCTTTCTAAAGCCTTCTTTTTAAAACACATGGACGTATGCGCATGTGCGTGTGTGGATATATCTTCAATTTGGCAAACTTTCAGTAATGTGAATATATATTTCACAGGTGGCCAACTTCTGTGACCTTGGGTCTGAATCAATTATGCTTAATTGCAAATATATATATGCGTGTCTATAAGAAAGTGTCCGCATGTGTTTGCGTCTGTACTGGAATGAAAGTGAAGTATTTGAGTGAAAAATTCCCTTCGGTATATGTTATTTTGAATTAGTTTATAGGTGTAAAAACTGTTTTATTTCTTCTTTTTTCAGATAATTCGAAGAAATGAGGAAAGTGACCTTGATTCTGGCTGAGTGGATTTGTTAAGTTTAGTTTATCGAACTCGAAAGCTAATTAAGAAATGATTTCCTGTTTGTTATTAATCTGAATGAGCAGACGATTCCGGTTTTTCTATCCTTGTGAATAGAAAAAAAAAAACAAATCATTATCACCGGCGTATATGAAGAAATTTACTGCAAGAGTTGATGGTAATTTTGGTAAGTGACACAATGCATAAGATTCAACGAAACTGGCAAAAGATCTTTCTCTCAGAAAAAAAGTAATCTCCAAATTGGAAAGACTTAAATGTGGAGCATGCGAATTGCATATATGTTGGTTTTCCTATCTACACTTTTATCGCTTTAGTAATAATCAAAATCAAAGACGCCGGATGTTATCTGAACTGTCAATTTCAAGATAAAGGTGTCGGTATATTTTGACAACTGATATTGCTTTGATAGATATTGCAGAACATAAAACTCAAATTTGAAAGAAATAAGAGAACTTATAATTTTACAAAGAAAGAAGCCATCAAAATACAAACTTTGAAAGCATTAAGTTCTCTTTCCAACTCTCTCTCTCTTAATACATACATACATACATACATACATACATACATACATACATACATACATACATACATACATACATACATACATAAGAGGCATAGGTGGTGTAATGGATATCGGCTTGGATTGAGGAATCGGAGAGCCGAGTTCGAATTCCAGTCAAATCCATTACATTCTCTTACGTGCTAATACCCTTGGGAAAAGTATGAATCCTCTGACTCTCCCTCCAACTATGGGTAAATAGCAGGACAGACTGGGTTCTATAGCCTTGGATGGCAACTGGTCTAGGTGAAGGACAACTCTGAATTCAAAACCTGCGGATGGTCGTTCGGAGACCTTGTGGCACATAGTGCACCAGGTCTCTGTATTCGGCCCGTCGAAAAGTGTGGATGGTCCTGCACGAAACCTTCACCACTATAATCAATTCTCAGGGAATTGTAGGGCTGTCGGTTTCCTGGGAACCGATCTGCTTGACCTTCATACGTCGAATTCGATGCGAGGCCACGCAATATATATATATATATATATATATATATATATATATATATATATATATATATATATATACACGCATATGCGAGGGATAAATTATCGTGTAAATTACGCAGAAATGAAACTGACATCACATTTTAAAAGATAATTAGGAAATTCAGAAATATATATATATATAATATATATATATATATATATATATATATATATGTGTGTGTGTGTGTGTGTGTGTGTGTTTACTATCAACATCAGTGTATGGGAAGTCGGCTTGGCTCGTGCTTCTCCAATTATGACATCATATTTTAACATTTCTGTAAACCTAAAATAAATGTCTGTTACGTCGACACTCTCTGAGGTATTGTCATCGTATTTATTTATGATACTCATTTTCCCGCAGAGATCCCGACACATTTTCCTTAAATAGTTTTATCTTTAAATTAACGAAGCCAGATGGAGCAAGCTCTATCGTCAAAACGCGACGTTTATAACCTCCCAACTTTGTCACGTTATCTTGTTTCAGATTTGACTACTTCTACCTACTACTACTACACACAAATTCCCTCCAAGATTACTGGAACGACAATTCTTGTTCATTAAATACATTTGTGTGTAAGATCAATAGATAAATATGAGACACGTGATCAGAAGTTCAGCTTGATTTATTTACATTTAGATATGTTAAACAACTAAGAATATACTGCCTTTTGTTTGAACCCACATATATTTAAAGTGAGGAAAACAATAGTAACACGAGACTGACAGGTATTTCTTGTTGCCCACTTGTTTAATTTTAGATTGATTGCTTATACATTAAATAGCTCCGAATGCCTACTATTTGTTTTATCGTTGGGTTTCACCAGTAAAAACTGTATTTCATGTTAAATTGGATAAGCCAACATGAAGAAGATAGAGGTGTCTATGGAAGAAGAAACAAACCAGTTTGAGACTGAAAAATGATAGAAAATTGATCAGAACTATTGGACAAACATTGCACATAGCCAACAAACAATTTGGAATGTCTTGCAAAAGCGATAAACTACTGGTGTAGAAAACAATATATATTGAACAGGTCAGCCAAAGAAAACAACAGCAGTTGATGACAGAAACATTGTTAGAGCTGTGAGGAAAAACTCCAAAACAGCTGTCAGAGACATCGCCAACCACCTCCACAGTGCAAGGGTGAAAGATTCAACATTGATCTTTCTAAGAGGACTTTGAGATCAGAAATAAAGATGTCATGTCAAAAGACACCATCCACTGACCAGCAGTAAGAACTGGTAGGCAAGGAAGTACAGAGATGAGCTACAAAAGTTCTGGAAAAATGTTTTACGTACAAATGAAACCAAAGTGATGTAAAGGCCAAAGTTCCAATACTTTAACGCACACACATACATACAAACTCACAGGCACACACACAAAGATATATATATATATATATATATATATATATATATATATATATATATAGTCATTTAGATTTTCTAAATAAAAATTCCATAGTTTTTTATTTCTTTATCAAAATAAGTATCTTAGCAATCCGAAAACTCTAAGTTATTTAGTCTCTTTTGTTTATCAAACTATTCATATTCTAAATTTTATACAATTTAGTCATCTATATAGAGCTAAATAATATATATATTTATATACACGCACACGCACACACATAGCCAGACTAGACGATGTCATCTTCCACTTTGAATTTAGACACCCCAACTTTACCCTGACTTGATGTCTTTGAATGTAACTGAGATATTGATACAAATTATTAACCCTTACGCCCCTTTTTTTAAATAATTGCTCTGGCCATTACCATAGTAATTTTAATTTTAATAATGAATAAGTTTATAAAACGCGTAAATTTCAGAAATTAGTTATTCCAAAAAAAAAAAAAAAAATCGCTTGAAGATGGAAAAGAGCTTGGTACTTTAATTCAATTTAATTCAAATAATTTTATTGAAGTTTTGGCTCTTGTTTTGAAACATGAAAAATCTTATGTAGCGTTGGAATCATATTTTAAATAAATAATTATATTTAGCCTCTACTTTTGTATCGAGCACTGTTTTTTTTTTTAAATAATAACAAATATACTAAAGAAATTTGGGTTATTTACCTAACGAGTTCTTTCCTATTTTCTATATATTTTTACACACACACACACACACACACACACACACACACACACATACATACATACATATATATATATATATATATATATATATATATATATAATTGAGTTTGTGGGTGCGTGTGTTAGTGGGTATGTGGGTAGATAGAGACGTGTATTTAACTGTTTTCAGTTAGTAATTTTTCATTTAACCAATGGTTTATGAATTAATACGGCAAGGAATAGTCTTTTCAGATTTTGCCGAATCGAATTTTTACTGTTGTCGAAAAGGTTATTTTCAAGCAACAGAACTTGAACAGCATCAACATCCTCCGGCTTTTCGTCTAGTAACTTTTTTTCTTGAATATGCTCAGCCATATTCGAAGGCACTTCCAACATTACCTACAATTTGGTAAGTTCCTTTAAATCATTTCACCAAACTTCAAACATCAGTCTGCGGTTTATTCGCCAAAGGCAGACACACATTCAGGTAATACCGGAGGGCATATTTTCTCGAATAGGCAAATGTGTAGACGAAATAAATACTTTTTAAAATAAAACGTATCGTCTTTTCTATTACGTGTATCCACTAAAAATAATTTTTGAAGTAATATATATATATATATATATATATATATATATATATATATATATATATATATATATATATACTAGTAGTAGAGCCCGGCGTTGCCCGGGGATATAACAGTAAGAGATAGATCAAGTATCCACAATCATAAAGACTGAACAATAAAATTGATAAAGATTATTGTTTAAGGTTGACGGACACGCATGTTTTAATATATATTTTTTTTTTACGAATTGGTCAAACCTAAACGCAAACCAAAAAACATTGTTTTCAATCGTTATGAGTCTCCTGATTGAATAGAATAATTTTATAAACAATTGTCTTATAAATGGAATTTTTAAAGCATTCTGAATGTAAAAATAAAGAAAAAAGTGTGCAAGAGAATAAGAAACACTACCTGCCAAAAAAAAAAAGTGAAATTTTGTTTTATCGGCTGAAAAATATAAGAAATCCGCTCCCATATTTAAAGGAACCCACACACACAAACAACCTGATGTGAGTTGTCCGCCTTCCATTTTCACGATGTCTCTTAATCGTGGTTTCAAATTGATTTTGTGCAAAAACAATTATATTTTTCCCATTTTTGGCGCTGTTAGAACGACCACAATGTTATTTTATGTAGTCCTGTGAAGTTTTGTTGAAATCGGTTGAAAAATGTAGGAAATCCGATCCAATGTATAAACGTTACCGACACACACATACACACACACTCAATCTGCGTTTTAATAATAAGATATATATAATATATATATATATATATATATATATATATATATATATGCTTAGATTGATGTGAGTTTGTGGCCCAGTGTTTCACGCTTTTGCGATCGTCAGACAAACAAATATATATATATATATATATATATATATATATATATATATATATATATACTCGACTCTCCCGTCGAATTCGACGTATGAGGGTCAAGCAGATCAATTTCCAGGAAACCGACGGCCCGACAACGACACATGAGATTTGATTATAGTGGTGAAGGTTTCGTGCAGGACCATCCACATCGTTTGAAGGGATGATTAAAGAGACCTGGTGCGCTACGTGCCACAAGGTACCCAAACGTACCTCCGCAGGTTTTGAATTTAGAGTTGTCCTTCTCCTAGACCAGTTGCCATCCAAGGCTATAGAACCCAGTCTGTTCTGCTATTTACCCATAGCCGGAGGGAGAAGAAGAGGAATCACACCTTTCCCAAGTGTATTAGCATGTAAGTGAATGTAATGGATTCGACTGGAATTCGACGAATTCGGCTCTCCGATTCCTAAACAATGTGTACAGTGTCTATTGATTACGTATTTGAGAAACCTCAAATCTCTCTCTCTCTCTCTCTCTCTCTCTCTGTGTGTGTGTGTGTGTGGAGAAAGAGAGAGAAAGAGAGACGGAGAGAACGGGGGATACAGATACAGAGAGACAGGCAGAGAGATATGCATATTTCAGGCTTAGTTTGATTGTGTGTTTTAACTTCCTGATGAAGGAGGAGTTTTGAATATTTCTCTTCTTTACAAAGATGCAGATGATCAGAATATTTTATTTTAATTAACCACATGATAAAAAGCGAAAAATGAACTAGAAACTAAAAAACAAACGAAATTTCAACCCAAATAACATCATTTACAACAATTAATTTTCACCTATAAAAATAAAGTTCTTAACGTTTCTTCAGGTAACATGGAATTAATCTAAATATGTTTTGTCAAAGAAACAGTTGTGCTTGTTTGTTTGGTTTGATTTGGTTTGTTTTCTTTACGGCATATCAACCTCAATGGTTTATTTAATCCCGGCAAGGTTTTTATTGTTGGTAAAAAATTCTTCCCAAAAATTTAATCCTGGTAATATTTTTTCTTTAAAGATGTATTGCTGCCAAAAATGTATTGCTGGTAATATATTTTCCTTAAAAAGTATATTTTTCATTAAAGTATTTCTGGTATTGGAACAGATTTTTACAATTACATAGTGCTTTCACTTCAGTTTGAGGGTTAACTATTTGCCCATAGGTGGGACCCCAAGTGATGGTGAACCTGGGAACACCAGCAATTAAGAGGTGGTTCGAGGCTCTTCAAAGCCTCCAGATCAGAGGCCTTGCTGTTGGATGTAGTTTATCCTCTTACCCAGGACGCCAACTGTTTTTGAAATCCATATATACCAACCTCTGAAAATTCATATGATAAGGACAATATTTTCAGATTTTAAAACTTAAAAAATTGTTGGGTAATGTTACAGACATTCACTTGCCTATACGCCTAAAGAGCGTAGTACCAAATAATAAATATATTTTATACATGTAAGTTAGGCGAAAGAAACGAATACAGTATACGGATATCATCAATTTATAACGAATCCGATCATATTTAATTGTGGATTTACCCGAAAAGTAGAGTGTAAGAATTCAGTGGTTTCCTTGATATTTATTCACATAGAAATGTTGTCAAATCGATGAAGCATTTAGGTAGGTCAAGTACGTTATGTTTGAGTACATATGATAGAGTAAATACACGTCTCCCAAAATAGATTTTGTTGAATAATATTAAATTAATGGCAAGGGTCTGAAATGTAGAATATTATTTGCAGCATCCAAGTAGTCATTCTGGTTACGGATTCTGTAATATATATATTTTTTATTTTTATCGTTATTATTTTTTTTTTCCTTTGTCATTTTCTTTTTCTATCTTCATTGCAGCGTTTGTGCGATGTTCTCACCAAAGATACTTTGTTGAATATAAAATTTATCAACATCAGACGATATAGAGATACTTCCTTAAGCTACGTTATATATATTATATATATATATATATATATATATATATATATATATATATATATATATATATATATATATATATATATATATATATATATATATATATATATATATATATATATATATATATATATATATATATATATATATATATATATATACATACATATATATATATATATATATATATATATATATATATATATGCAAATATATATAGATATATATCTGCTCATATCATTTCAGTTAGTCACACCTCTATGAATACTGTCTTCTCATACATGAGAAAAAATACATTTTTGAAAAATAAAATAGACACATTCATTATATGATTCGATATATTTAATTAAAGTAAAAAAGAAGCAAGATATCCCATGTTTTCCAGATAATTAAGCCAGACGAGCAATAATCTTTATCTTTATTGTTTTTATCATAAGTTTTCGGTTGATATTCTCGACATAAAGCAGAGCGAAGAAGGTGGACGCGTATTCTGTAACCTAAATTTAATCTGAAAATGCCCGTGTATAATAGTTGAACTACCTTCGAAAAAAATAAACATTCCCGGGCAACGTAACTCTCGGTAAATAAACACGTGTTTGGGTGATATAAATGGATTTTTCAATACTAAACTATAGAAATATTGATTTCTTGCATGAGTCAGTTAGTTATGTGCCATGCGGGATTTAGCGATCATGTATCTTTCTTCATAATTGACGAGGCGGATTGTTTCCCGCAGTAGGTTGTCATTTCTTTTTAAGGTATACCAGTTGCCATCCAAGGTTATAGAACTCGGTCTCTCCTTCTATTTACCCATAGCTGGGGGGAGAAGAAAAGGATTCATACTTTTACCAAGTTTATTAGCACCTCATTGAATGTAATGGATTCGACTGGAATTCAAACTCGGTTCCCGATTCTAAATCCAAGCCGCTATCCATTAGTTCACCTTGCCTCCATATTGCATAATAGACCACCTCATAATAACTATTCATAAGGGGGAACTGAAATTGGACCAGGGGGAGCGGAGGAGTTGATTGCACACACACAAACACAAACACATACACTGTATATATAATATCAGGAAAAAACCATAAGACACTGAGACACAACCTTTTTCCATGGATGGCAGAGAGACATGGAATAATAGGATCATATTGGATATTCCCCAAATCTGAACTTTACATACTTTACCTGGCGCATAGGATATATGTATATACAGACACACTGATGCTTAGGGTGGACATTTGGAAATCGAAACAGACGTAGTAAAATATCTGTAGTTAATTAGTTTCCGTTTCACAGTAATACTTCACCCCAATAGTTTTTTTCCAATAATTTAATGTCAGATCGACGGGTGGGTGAGGTCGTCGTCTGATAAAGATTTAGAAAGAAAACAATTGAATTAAACAATATTTTATCCTAGATTTAATGACCCATCTAGAAATGAACTACGATCAGAAAGAAAAAAAGGAAATATGTAGGGCACATAAGAACGAAAAATATTTTGGCGAATTTGACACTCACGGGATATCTGGAAGTCATGAGAGACATGAAAAACAGCAAATAACATAGCCAACAAGCTGCTGTGGTCAGAATAATGGAGGTAAAGAGAAATAACAAAAAGACATACCATATTACGAGCTACTGGATTTCTGGAGAGTCATGATTGCCGATATCACCCAAGAACATGGCCCATATAAGAAAAGTTAACAACTGGATATTTGAAATGGTTATGCACTTTGATTAATATTCTGAATTAAAGTAGCTAATTTTCTGGTGTTGTGCTAACCAAGTTATAACTTGAGCGAATATCCAGTTATTACAAAAAATACGTAACCCATTCTAACTGAAAGTGAGCACACTCAGACATCATTTAAGTGGTATATACATGAAAACGGTAATATCTTTCGTAAGAAACATTACTTTTGATGAATCCAAATTACAGGCACGTGAAGCAAATCTGAACACAGTGAAATAATCTATATGTTAAACCAAATCCGCAAAGAATTACCCTTCTTCTGTGATTTGTTTTCTGAAATTGGATTGATTGCCAGACAGCAAAGCCTAACCTCATCGATGCGAGTATTTTTCTTTAGCATCCACTTCGCTCTGCCAATGTAGCTGGTCTATAAAACGAAAGGGGCATTTATATCCAGAAGGAAAAAGAATGCATAATTGGTATATACACACTTGAGAGACAGATTTATAAGCCACCGATGGCCGATCCCATGTAGGTGCTATACGTCCAACGAACATTGACGTTAAAAACAAATCCGGTTATATTTTTGATATTCAAGATATATTAAGAAAATTCTACCATTTCATGAGTAGAACACAATGTCAAGTAAGAGAATTGCAGTCGATGTTTTGTTGTGATCAAAATGGTATGACTAACTAGAAAGAACATTATTCAATATTTAAATATTATTTTTCCTGAGTTGGACAACAATCTGTTGAATAATATGAGAAAATTCCATCTATCGAAGCCACCAGGCAGTCACCATGCCATTTCTACAATGGAATTATTAGTCAATTCAGCTATTTGGATACACCCTTAGTAAATAATCGTGAAACGACACTGAATATAGTTTATCTATGTATAGAACGCCGGAAAAATATGTTATAGAATGTGGGACGATTTTACGTGTGGATTAAAGAGTATACGACACACATTCACTTATTCAATATGGCCTCTGCATGAAATACTTAAAGCGCTTAATTTAAAGAAAAGAAACCTTAGAACTTTCGAACGCATCATTCCAATGGCAATTGGTTTGTGTTTATTAGAATACAAGTTCCCGAGGCCAAGGTTAAATCGTTGACTATCTTCGCCAAATACAGTATAAGTCTGATGTAGGATATTCGTTGATCAGATTATTGCGGGAAAAGATTGTATCCTGCTTCAATAGTTTTATTCGAATAACTTTTTCATTGAATATTTGAATAAAATACATATATAACAGTAATTGACATGTCTTTGAGAAAGGGCTATTTCTTGAAATAATTTATGTATTACCTATTGATAAGTGGCTTGCTTATTTCTCTATCTTCACGTTGTCCCAATATTGTAATTCACTGACCATTGTTACATCTTAATTTCGTTTGTATAAATGTGTTTCTTCAATTTTCATCGGATGGACTGTCCGAAAAATAAACGGTATACCATGCATAATAGAATCACTATTTAACACTATTTTAAATTATTTTCCTTTAGAATTGTGCATCGAAAATTGCATAATATATGTTATAGACAAAGATATCTTTTTCGAAGCGAAAGTAAACTAATTTTTTGGGGGGAAAACACAAAAGATGTAATTGAAAGAAGTGAACGTCCGCAATCATTTCCTAGTATCTGTTATCGATTTGCTTTCAAACAGAATATCGAATTTCAGAAAAGACTAAATTTGTGTGCTGACGAAATAGAAACAAAATAAATTATATAAACGAATAAACAAGAGACTAAATACTGCCATCGAATCCTGATAGGCCAGAGCAGGAATATATTGGATGTACCGGGTTGAGGTCGTTAGTATAGTACCACATTAAAGCTTAAACATACAAACCTGAAAGGGCACCACTCGGAAAGTGATACATTTATATAAATTGATCAAAATATGCTTGACAATGTGATGTACAATTCACTAATATTTATATTCATATTTTGATAATATTTATTTTCATTTTGACACAAGATTTCATAGCTATTTTAATGTAATATCTATAAATAATTTCTTCTGATTTTCTGAGATAACTGATAATAATTATTACACAATAGTCTTTTCCGACACTTTCTCATTCTGATCGTTATAGACACAAATTTCAAACACACGCAAACACACAAATCGCGCAGTTTTTTTCATTCATTCCGGCCAGAAGGCGCCGTGCTATTTAACACACATTAACAGCTTTAATGTATAAAAACACTGTTTTGATTTTTATTCTGATATGAAGACGCCAACCTAAGACACTAAGCCGAAATGCTTAATCCATAAAAATATCTGATTTCTCTACATTTGTTCGGATTCCAAATTGTATTGACACGCACATGCATTCGCGCATGCACGCCACCCTCCCCAACACACATATGTGCTGACCTCCAGGAGAAAGAACTGTTACTCCCTACTCGGGATAATATGAAGTGGAAAGATATATTGAATCCATTGCTAGGTCACCTGCTAAAAGTTTTGGTTCACAGTGTCGTACAAGATAAAGTTGATTCCAGAATTTATGGTACATATCTATAAGTCTACGATGCGTCCATGCTTTGACTATTGCTACGACATATGGCAATGTGGTCCTCCTTTATATATTTAGATATTCTTGAAAAATTCCAAATAAGAATCTGCAATATTATTCATCTTGACCTGACATCTCGGTTTCAGTTACCTTTCACCTCACAAAGTTGCTTCCCTGTGCTTTGTCTATGAATATATTTTTATGGGAATTGTTTGGATCAGCTCTTCTCTGACTTACGCAGAATGTATGAATTTCAGGGTAGTACTAGATTGGCAAAAAGACCACATCAATTTAGAGTTGAACTGGTTAGATTAACCGTAAATTGAAGGTTAACAATTTTTCCCTTGCATTCTCTTCAGGCGCCGGGCTTTCCAGTTAACAAGTTGATCTTAAAGAATTTAAAAGTAATGTCAATTTTATGTACTGTCTTCCTGATTACTCGTCTATTGCTCACGCTCTTTAGTAAAGTCACCGCTTCCTAATTCTTTCACACCCAATAAAACCTAATGTCTAAGTGGTCTTTCTAGGATAAATACAATTATATATATATATATATATATATATATATATATATATATATATATATATATATGTGTGTGTGTGTGTGTGTATATATATATATATATATATATATATATATATATATATATATATATGTAACAGAACAACGTTCAAAACATTAATTTAAAATGGGTTAGTACATGAGAGAGGAGTAACTTGCATGTTCCAAAGTAATAATATATATATATATATATATATATATATATATATATATATATATATATATATATGTGTGTGTGTGTGTGTGTGTGTCTGTGTGTGTGTGTGAAAGAGAAAAACCGCAAATGTTTTTGGTTATAATGTGGATTTGTTTTAGTGTATATATTATATTTTATCCTTCATAATTGTTGCACGGCTTTCCGGTCTTGTGACCTTCTTCAGGCAAATTTCACTAACCGTCTTTAAAGGAATACATTTTCCTTGATTTCTCTCCATGTTTCATCGTTTATTTTCTGTATTTGTAGTAAGACTTGAGCTCATTTTTAGACTGTTTACAAACGTGAATTTCATCCTAAGGGGTAATAAATTCATTGGTTTCGTCTCAGTGGTGGCGATGATAAATGTGTTGATGATAGGTGCCCCCCCCCGTCCCACATCACCCCTGACACTGTCACCTCTATTATTTTTGTGTATCGAGTGCGCGTGCGGGTCCCAGTTAGCTTGAAAATGAATCAGCACACACACACACACAAACATACACACACGCACACACGCACACACACACACACATATATATAAACGCGTATGTATATATATTACTTATCAGGCATGAACAATTAAAATTTAATATTGAGAATTTCGTCATATGCAATATGAAAATATAGAATGCATGCTTCACCGACATGCACATATTTTTATCATACCGTACATTAACCGTACGTGAGAGTAATTTTTGTATTGAACTATTAGCGTTTTCTCTTCTCGTTTTATCAGCAAGTAAAATGGCAGGAAAGAATGCGTTGTAGATTTCCATATAAAGCGTATCTTAATGGTACGTTAGTAATAAACAAACGCATTTGCTGTACACGGATGTGGTCTATTTAATTGCTACATTAAGAAAATGGTCAAGTATATTTATGATTTTAAATATGCTTTTACCTGATTAGCGAACACCAAAGTGAAGCATACTTAGATGGGTGACCATTTGGAAATAACAGGTGCGATGGTGCAATTGATAATCGCCAGGTATTCTTAATCGGTGATCCAATTCTCGTTCGAGTCCTTATATTCACTAACACGCACATATTCCTGGAGAAATATGAATCTATATATTTTCCCAAGCGTCGGTAAAGGCTGAACAATTATTATCGTCCGTCCACAAAAAATTTTAGAACCTAAAAATATTTTCTGGCTTTAAATAACCTGTAATGGGTTGATAAACCGTTGCAAACGAATCAATCAATAAATTAATCATATTGGGTAACAATTATTGAAATGACGAATCGACAAATTATTTTAAGTAGGAAAGCGAATTCTTCCACATCAGAGCAGGTTAGTTACGTTTGATCACTAAAGAAAAGAGCTTCTTTTGAATATTAATATATTGTATGAGGAAACCTTGTTAAGGTAATAAAATACTTCTTGTCGTTTTGGATTTTATTAAAAAAAATATATATACAATAGGTATACACCAATGTTGACATGCCGTTAATTCCCTTCGGCAATTCGAACCTTTTGTCAACGTGCTTCCAGCTGTGCAAAACCCTGATGATAAATGTCAGGTTTCTTGGATGCAAAAAATTTTGTGAGTGCCTGCCAAAAGTCTGCCTCATTTGCAAAGGATTTGCCACGAAGATGGATGTCCAGGTAATGGAAGAAGTGGCAATCATTTGGCACATGATCCGGAGAGTAAGGTAATGACACAGTGTCACTAAGCCAAGTGACCGTATGTTATCACTGGCCATCCGCATCACTTGTGTTGTCATGGAGAAACAGTAGACCCTGGAGATTAACCAATAATTGTCCCTTCAGCTTCAGTGCCTGTTGCCCATGCATCAACTACTACACGTACACGTCCACAGTGAAGATTTGGACCATTGGTAGCAGTTCATAGTGCACTACATTTCAACTAGTCTACCAGATACAGAGCATGATCTTACGGGGATGTAGAGGTGGTATTCTGTGTCCAGTCGTAACAACCAATGACAGACACGATTTAATTATACATAACATAGAAGCATTTGATAGTATACGACAGAAAGACCTTCTTGAAATTCCAGAAAATATTGATTTACATGGGAATGCCAGTCCTTACCAAACTATCTAAAAGCGGATAAAGAACAATGTTAATGACGACACAAAATTGTTTAAGACAAGGAAGCATTTTCTTTAATTGAAATTAAATAGCAAGATAATTGTAAGGATTTATTATCGGCACGGATAATAAAAAAATACGGAGATGACACAGAGTCTATGGAAGAATTGGAAAAGAAATTAAAAGAACTTTTAGACGAGTTAATAACTGAAATAAAAAAGTACTATGAACTGTAATTATGCAGATGACACAACGGTGTATAGATGCACTTTCAAAACCGTCGATCTCTCTCTCTCTCTCTCTCTCTCTCTCTCTCTCTCTCTTGACAATGCATGTACAATTCGATGTATGAGAATCTGGATTGTCACATTCAATACCTCAAATTCCAAACTTGTGACGTCCAGTCATCAAGGAGATTTCCCTAAATTACTTTTTATCGCAATAAAATTGTGTTTTATTTTTTCAAGATGATTATGTGACTTTATTTGAAAGAAAATGGCGAATTAAATCCAACCGAATCTCAAGTAGAACATATATACAATTCATCACAAAAGATCATGGTAAAATGGTTGGTTTCTTGCAACTTTACAGTAAATATCTAATACGTCCTGATACGTTCTATGTTGACAAGAGCCAAATCAGTCCGGTAATAGAGTACTGCTCTACTACCTCATGGAGCTGTCAGGTCTTCTTATTTCAGGCTTGCAAGAGTCCAGAAGAGTCTACATGGTCTCGTGAATGATGAATTGTATTCCACCTTACAACCCATTACTCACAAATGAAACTTTGCAAGCCTCTAGCTACTACATTGCTATTTTCATAAAAACCATTCACACGATTACATTACTTAGATCCACAATTCTAAAAACAGCCGCACACGGTACATTGTTGTGAATTATTCTTATTTTCTTTGGTATTTCTTTAGGAAGGAGTAATTTCGACTCGGGTGGATTATTCCCCAGAATAGTTAATTTGTGGAACATGAAGACAGGGGTGGGGTGCTTTCCTGATCACTACAACCTTGTAGCATTGTTCGTAGTTAAGGTTATTGAATGTTGGCTTTTCTTTTTCATTATTACGGCTTCCATTATAATATTTTTTACATGTGGATGAGACTATTATACATGTATTTTCTACTAGTATATCGGATGGATTTTGGTAAATGTTTATGTGTCTTCAAATGATCACGATGTGCGGAACGTACTCAGAAATTCAACATTCCTATAAGTTTAGACACATAAATAAAATTTAAAAAAAAACATTTACTTAAAAATAATAAATAGAAATTGTCCTTATAAATGGCTGAAGCCGAAATCTCTCGGATATGCAGAACTGTTAAACAGTTTTACACGCTTTGGGTCCAGAAAAGTACACGTATTTAACGAAACATGGATAAAAGAGGGATTGCTACTCAGATACGCAATATACATGTGTGTCTGTGATTTCGTGTGTGTGTGTAGAGAAAGAGAGAGAGAGAAAAAGAGAAAAGTGAATCGATTTAAATGTACAAAATACGTTTAGATATTTTCTGATAAACATCTGCCTGTAACTGAACACGTAAATATTATTTGAAATGTGTAATACAAAAATGTCGTGCTGGTAAACTTAACGAATGTACATGTTAAACTCCATAAAACAAACACGATTTAGTATTTATTTAAATGCTTTTTGGTGCATGCATGGAATCTTTTGGATTCTAAATGTTGAATGATCAAAGTTCAAAATCACTAACGTTTTGGTAATGATCATTTTTATAACGTTTTAGTTTCGAGAATATATAATTTCGAATCTGGTATTTATTGATTGAAGTTGCTAACCATCTTTCTTCGATGTCCATCGTTCGCCCACAATCACTAGCATGCTCTACAAATCCTAAGAGTATCTGAGCTCTCATTGTAAATTGTGGTGACTTTATAAGTAGTCTATGACGCGACATCTAATGGATTAAGGTCACATCAGGTTGAAACACCGGTACCTCTAGGATTATAGAAGTTAAGCAACGTCGAACCTGGTTGAATGTGCGGTAGGTGTAATTGATAATTGCTCGGAATTTTTCATCGCACACCCGAGTCCTGCTTCGTTATATTCATTTACGCGCAAATACGATTTTGAAGTATATTACTTCATCTCATCTCCCTCAAAATATGGGTTAATTTTTATGCCTGTTAAATAAAACCATTAGTATCTAAAGTATATCAAACGGCATAAAAAATATTTATATTTCGGCATTATATAACTGATAGAATTTGATATGTATAGTTTGTGGTGATTGATTAGTAGATTTTATCTACGTGTTTCCAATTAAAACTGGTTTCCTTTTCCCGCTTTTTCTATCATTTAAAAAGTTTCTCTTTAGAAACATTTGGTCATCCACTTCATTTCCATGTTATGTATGTATAATTGTTACCTTTCTTGCCACAAATGCATGAGATTATGTATTTTCACTTCTTCGATTCGATTGTCACTAGTTATTTCTGTAATACCTTTTCAATATTTACTCATGTTTTACATATCACACACAAACTGGATCATTTCCGATGAGAATTGGATGTAAGTTAGAGAGACAATGGTAGATTTAAAACGATTATGCTACAATAGTATTAATTCATTACCGAATGAATCATTTAAAGCCAGATACTTATCAGGATTTGAAATGAGTTGGAGATGTGAAGAGTAAATTTCCATTAAAGATCAGAGAATATGACTGGAATGATGAGTCGGACAAATATTTATATCCCACCATGTCTTGAAATTCTGCAACTTCTTTGTTGAATCACATTTGTGTCATTCCTCGCCAAGCAATTATTAATTATTCATGCTATGCTGTAGTAGGACAATTAGAAAAAGGATTCTTTCGCAGTGAATTAACATCAAAATTAGTGTGAATTTGTTAACAGCGCTCATCATATGTTAGGCAATTTAAAAGGTCTTGATGTAGAAACACTATGCAGAAAAGTAATATTTTTGAATGACATAGATGATTCAAAGCTGTTCAAGAGGATTTGCGTGATGACGCAAGAAGTGGGCATCGAAATAAAAAAGAAAACAACAGGGAAATGTATTCGAAATCCGACATTAAGACGCTCAGATCGAAGATTAAATATGCGTTTGATAGAACTGAGTTTGAATAGACAAACACTGTGGTTGATTCTAACAGATTTGGGAATTGAAATATTTCCTCAAAGATGGTGACTCGAATCTTCATCACCGTAGACTTTCCGTTTCCACTGATCTTTTGAATAATGTAGTGATTTTTTTAGAGACCCATTGCCTGCGTTGTAACCCAATGTATTCAATATGTCCAGGAAACAAAGAATTTAAGTAAGTCGAAAGTAAAAAGCATGCATATCTCGCTTGCTGTCCAAGGTCATGTTTCTACGTTTCTTTTATTATATTCGGATAGTTTACTATTTGTTTTTACGGCTTATCAACCTTTTGAAGTTATTCACATCCAGAAAATATTTTTTAGATTAAGATTATTTTGGTAGATAGTAATATTTTACTAATACAAGTTCTACTATTTAACTCATATATAACGGAAAGAAGAGTTAGACTCAAACCTTCTCTAAGAGTGACTAGACGTAATTTAATATAAAGAATCCGAATGAAAATTGAACTTGACTCTCTTATTTCCTGTTCCGAGCCGTTATCCATTATACCACCCTAACATCTAAGCTTACAACTTGTATTCCCAAGCGGTCACTATCAAGGTACTAACTAGGCTCAGGGTTACATAAGTTCGGATGGATAGTTTGCTAAAATTTATTTGGATAAGGATAATCTTTTCAAACAACGTGTTTATTGGAAAATATTAAAAGGGGCACAAAAATACTCTTTTGGGGGAAATAATCGAACTCTAGCCTAACAGGTTGATTGACTCTCCGCTATGAAAATTTTCCTACGCAGGTTGCGTTATGTTGTCGCGAGTTCAAGGATAAAATGTCCATTACTATATGTCCCATCTGCAATATGCACATGACTAAACCATTGGTTATTCGCTATATACAAAGTGGGAAATACGCTGAAGTACAAATATTTGATGATATCGCTGATATTATTCAATCAAATACTGCATTAGTGTTCCAGCAGATGAGTTTCTAGAATATCGCCGTTAATGATATCATCTTCTGAACCATGGAAGCCCTTCGTATTTTGAAAATGACAACAGCAAGTAGTTAACAGATCAACACGTTCGCCTTTTACAGCTTCAGTCCGGTAATTACATCTAGCTTTCCAAGAATCAGATCAAGTTGACACTGGTGTATTTACATGTTTATACGAACAGAAGATAGCGATTCTTTGCTTTTACTGTAGATAACGTCCTTGTGGGTGATGAATTATTTTCCACACTACAACCTTTTTTTTCCCAGAGACGAGACATTGCAAACTTCTCGATAATTTATTGTATTTTTATGGAAATTCAAACGTACAATCCTTAGTTCCACTACTTCTAACCGTCACGTCTAAAGACACGTCATGCCAGGCACATCGTATCGAACCACCTACATACCCTCCGTATTCCATTGGCGAGATGTAAGTTCCACTCCAGCAGCGTATTCCGAGAAGCAGTTTTGTAATACTGTCTCCAAAGAGGATGCTTCCTTAATCGCAGCAATGTTAACCTGATACAGTTTGAGGTTTACCGTTTTCATCGCCATATATTAATATCAAATGAGACTTTTACTTTGCAACTCCCTACATCGGGTGGGTTTTGAGCCTTATAAATGATGGACATATTTGTAAAAATATAAATTAATAAAATAAGTATGCTACTGTTAATTTTCTTTTCGTGGTCATTATTAGGTTTCAGTCCGTTCTCAATTTTTAATTACGCCCACTATTTTAAACGGCAGTTACTGTTCAATATTATAATATTATGGGATATGAATGTAATTAATTTGCTTTAATCTCTCAAGAGTGTTTCTATAGTTTCTGACGTTTATGTTCTATCTTGCGTAGAAATATATTCGATGATCAAAGATCATCTGTGAACTTCTTTATAGTTTTGCCTCGCAGACAGCATTGCTATTTCAAGCATCAGAATCAGTATCTAATAATTGTATATTTGTAGGCGTTATTTCAAGTTACGAGTTACCGCCATTAAACGTTAATGTAATTTCAACTTCGGGTATTTTTCGCTTTCTGTCTACATCTTGAACAGCTTAACGACCTCATTTTATAACAATACTTCAAAATTTCATTGATCTCAATATTATCATCGTTTTTTAAAATAATATATATATATATATATATATATATATATATATATATATATATATATATATATATTTGAAGAGTATTAATGATGAGAGGATATAAATAAAAATAATTAATTAAGAATATAGTTGATTCAACTATACTCTCTAAATGTGTGCATGAAATAGGTTTTGGAGTAAATGGCTATAAATACACATTTTAATATATTTTAATAGTTTTCTTTCACAGATTATACGTTCACTATTTCTCAGTAAAAGTTAAAAATATATATGTCTATATTTCTGAGATGTGGTAGTGTAAATATTTACGTTATTTCCATTATTCGGATTGTTGTCCTCGTATTTATTTCAAGTACACATGGTCCAGTGCATAAATGCATTAGTTGGATCCAGTAACTTGAGCCGAAAGTTTTGAGTTCAATACTTGGCCGCTGCAGTGGGGAAGAAGAACTTGGAATGTTGAGTTAAAGGGAGATAACTGAAACATCCATAAGATGCATGGCTCGTGGAATTAGAACATTCTACTCAGGTGGGTGAAATAAAAGTTTAATTTCGAAATTCCAATAACCTGAAGAAGGTTGGAGCGTACAACTGCCGAAATGTCGTTAATATGGCAATAAAGATTAGGACAACAGTCAAACAATATAAATAATTAAAAAATGTCTCCAATTTGTTCCTTTCTCCCTGTATATAATTTAAGTTTCATACCTCAATCTTTTTTTTTTGTCTATCTAGGATCAACTGACTTCTTCACACATTAATAATATTCGTTTTCATATTATATTTTTTAATGCAAATTAATATTAGTGCAATGCAACTTGTCAGTATTTACAGTAAACCCTAAATTGTTATGCACATGTGAAAATATTATTCATTAAGTTAGTATCGAAGGGGTAAATATTTTTCAGCTTTTTTCTTGTGAAATCAGATGCATAAAAAAGAAAGACGACGGGAGTTGATATGTACGAAGGACGCCTCTGAATTCAAGTGCAGTTTCATTCATCCACTTGCATCTTCTCTGTTCTCTCGATCTCTGGGCCTCGGCAAAGCTGTCAGTGAGAACAAAGACTACCATGGCCGTATCACGTGAGAAGGAAATGAAAAAGGAAGTGTTCCGTCATGTGATCACATTTGCACAATGAACAACATTCGAGTTGCATTTATTTATATGTTGCATATATTTGTAAAAAGACCTCTTTCCGAAATATTAAATTCGCCATTGTTGTTGTGGTTGCAAACCATCATGCTGTTCCCGGAACTAGCTCGACGATCAGACAAATGACAACGGAACTGAAGCGGGTCTTGTGTGATTAAATCACTGAATATTGCAATGCATCATCGTCATGTATTTTTTTATACAGAGTAAAATAAAATATATATTACAAAAATATAACTATACCTTCTTATTAAAGCTTTATGCTTCTGAAAACCGGATTGCAAGATGCAAAAGGCCACTTAGCGCCGAATGCAAAATACAATACGACACTTAATATTGACTTAGGAAATGAAGCGAGAAAAAACAACAACAAATAAAGAGTCTTCAAATTCACTCAGTGCGTTTGTGTAAATTAAATTTTCTTGTTGAAACTTTAATATGAAACTAAATTCAAATAAAGAAGAATTATATTTTCACGACACTGATGTCTGCTTGCATTTCTAGCGCTTCTAAAATATTATATGACAAAAAGTGTAGGCAATTTTGCTATGAATAAAATTGTTTAAACTAATATTTAATATAATTTCTTTTTCCCTCCGTCTAACGGGTCTATGGTGTCTATGAATTTGCTACCCCAGTATTCATGGCATTTCATAGAACAGGTTATAATATGTTTTAAATCTTGAAATAACTGACTTTCATCCAAACCAACCATGATAATAATGGTTATATTGATACAAGTGTTAGTAAGTAACCCATAGCTGGGGGTAGAAGATGTGGATTCATGCCTACCCTAAGATTATTTGTACGTAAGTGAATACAGCGAAACCGTCTGGAAATGGAACTCGACTGTCGAAGTCTCGAACCCTTGTCCATGAAAGCGCCAGCACATTCATGCTTACACAACCTTATATTCCCAAGCAGTCACTCATATAGGTACTAACCAGGCTTCATATCCCTATTCATATTTGTTATGGGATCTTACCCATAATAATAATAATAATAATGGATTATTCCATACTTAACAAATACTGCGCCTCAGGTGCAGGCAAGGAGTCAGTATTTCAAGTCTGAACCGACTGTTCGGTTAAACTCTCTTCCTACGGGCGGGCGAAGGAGGGAGGAAGTCTCCTTCGAAGGAACCCGTTTATGCGGGTTCAAACGCCGAAGCCTAATGGCGGAGTCTCGATTAAAAAGGCCTTGTGCCACATGACACCCTCGTGGGGGTGACTGAATATTGTCAGTATTTCAAGTCTGAACCGACTGTTCGATTCAAACTCTCTTCCTACGGGCGGGAGGAACCCGAAGGAGGCTACCGAAGGGCGTCTCCTTATCAACCCTGAACCCGTTTATACGGGTTCAACCCGGCCCTGAACCCGTTTATACGGGAATTATTTTTGGCCGGACTGTTCGGTTAAATGAAAGGCTACGCCGAATCTCCTTCGGGGGAGCTCGGCCCTGAACCCGTTTATACGGGTTAAAAAGGCCGAGGCCTAATGGCTCCGGGAATGCCCCGTTAAAAAACATGACACCCTCGTGGGGGGTGACTGAATATTGTCAGTATTTCAAGTCTGAACCGACTGTTCGGTTCAACTCTCTTCCTACGGGCGGGAGGAACCCGAAGGAGGCTACGCCGAAGGGCAGAAGTTTATACGGGTTCCTTGGCCGGCCTAAGAATGCTCATTAAAAAAGGCCTTGTGCCCAGAACCCTCGTGGGGGGTTATACGGGTTCAAATGAACCGACTGTTCGGTTAAACTCTCTTCCTACGGGCAGGAGGAACCCGAAGGAGCCTAATGGCTCCGGGAATGTTCCTATTTTGGGCTGAGCCTAATTAAAATGCCTTGTGCCACATGACACCCTCGTGGGGGGGTGACTGAATATTGTCAGTATTTCAAGTCTGAACCGACTGTTCGGTTAAACTCTCTTCCTACGGGCGGGAGGAACCCGAAGGAGGCTACGCCGAAGGGCGGAGTCTCCTTCAGGGAGGTTAAACCGGCCCTGAACCCGTTTATACGGGTTCAAATGGGCTATTTTTTGGCCGAGCCTAATGGCACGGGAATGCCCACGTTAAAAAGGCCTTGTGCCACATGACACCCCCTCGTGGGGGGGTGACTGAATATTGTCAGTATTTCAAGTCTGAACCGACTGTTCGGTTAAACTCTCTCTTCCTACGGGCGGGAGGAACCGAAGAAGGCTACGCCGGAGTCTCCTTCGGGGAGTTTTAAACTCCACCCTGAACTCGTTTATACGGGTTCAAATGGGCTATTTTTGGCCGAGCCTAATGGCTTGGGAATTGCCCACGTTAAAAAGGCCTTGTGCCACATGACACCCTCGTGGTGGAGGGGTGACTGAATATCGTCAGTATCTCAAGTCGATCTCGGTTGATCGGCTGATCGGTTGAACTCTTTGCCTTCGATCGGTTGAACTCTCTGCCTCCGAAGAAGGCTACGCCGAAGGGCGGATTCTCTTTCGAGGAGGTAAACCGACCCTGAACCCGTTTATACGGGTTAAATGGGCATATTTTTGGCCGAGCCCACGGGCTCGGAAATCTCATGTTAAACCACCCATGTGCCACATGATGCCCACGTGGGCTGGGTGACTAAATATAGTCTGTAGTTCAAAGAGAGTCAGTAGTTCAAGTCGAGTCAAGAGTCGAGTCAGAGGCAGTTCGAAACAGAGTCGCGTTCAGACAATTACTGCAAGACACTGGAATAGTGATACTGGTCGAGACTACATTGTTCTCTCTACTAAACCTGATTGTTCATACTAACACTTCTACTTCTCTGTATATATTCCTGTTTGTAATATATCTGTGTTATTCAATACCTGTGTTCGAGTTCTTCTTTATTGGTTCTACCTTGGACTATCATCGTTGTACAAGGAACCGGACCATAACAATATTATAGAAATTTATGACAGAAGTGGATGTGGAAGGTTAGCATCAAACGGAGGTTGCTGCTTGCTTCTGAGGATAACAAATTTTTTGAAGAAGAAGAAGATGAAGAAATCTTGAACACAAGAAAAATGCCCTATCTGGCTGCCTCGCCGTTCGTGGTAGTCGGAATATAATTTCAACATGATTGGCTATGTTTTGAATTTCTCGTACCAACGGCGGTGCTCTTTGTAGCAACGTCATTATTCAGTGCAGATGGTTGAACAAATTAATGTCCCTCGTTTTCTTGTACAATTTTTTTTTTTTTAGTTTAGATCTAATTTTCTTTGATACATACTAAATCGTCAAATTTGTTCAATGATAAAAGAAAAAAAAACGCTCAGAACAAATTTTAAGTTTAAAATCTTATTTTAGCCACTAAATTTTCAAAGGAGAATTATAATTAAGGTAAGCTTTCTCTGCAGATATGTAAATTGCCATAAATGTCATAAAGAAAGAGAAATATAAATAATCTTGTAGAAATTCTTAGTAAATCTCTCCCTAGATTTTATATTTACAAAGACCTCCTTAAAATTTCTTAATATTCTCTCATTTCCAGTAAGCATTTATATGAAAATCAACCTACTATATATACCCGCTAAGATCAACTTGCTATCTTATCTAACAAGAAAGGCACATTGTTACGTACGCCATTTGACCTCAATATATATCTCAAAGTCAAAAGAGATCTAATTACTTCGAAAAGCACTATGGTTATTTTCTTTTTAAGCAATTCACCCCAAGCAAGGCGATATAGTACTACTGAGAGTGAAAGCGAATGAGATGATTTTTAGAAAGAACTAGAAACCCACTTTTAAAAAGGAAACAAGAAATAAACCCCTTCTCTTGTTCAAAATACCAAGGATAAGTTTGAACCGAACGATGAGCAAATTATTCTCGTGCTAAAAATATATAGAATATATCATCTCTTGTACATTTGAGGTGATGGATTTTTCCTGGACTGTTATATACCAGTTTAGGAAAATGGTTTTCCATATTTAATTTCATATTTCTAATGACTGGTTAATATGAATGCTCATTAACATGAACCGGCCTTCAACCATAAATAAAATATACATATGGTTATTCCTAGCAGCTTAACCTGAATAAAGTAAACAAAATTATACAAATCAGATAATTGTTCTAAAGTTTTACGCTAAAATGTTGAGGAAAAATACTGTTGAATCAATTGAAAGACTTCTGTTAAGACAGTTGGCTTATTATGTAGTATTGGATAGTTTTCACGCAATAGTCTCTCTTGATTCTGGTTTGCAAATCTTGCTATATATTTTCAAGATACTTCACAAATCCAAATAATCTACAATGTGATCAGTGATGACCTAGTATTATTGATTAAGTCATTTTCTAACCGCCGTAATCTAGCTTCACTTTGGCTTTTATATAAATGCTTTTAAAATCATTTCTATAATTAGTTTCCTTCTTTCAAACCTCGAATTCAGGATTTTAAGTACAGTATTAGATTGGTTGCTACGTCTCATGATTTTACTGTTGAAATTTTCTAAGCGTAGGTTCTGTGTTAATGTTTCCTTCTCACCATTTTTTCGCTTGTGAGACTCGCTTCTGGCTTCATGCTTTCCTATAAATTGACGCCATCAGAATTTTAAATGCAACACCTATCGTCACTGTTTGTCTCCTTGAAATCTGTTCTTTTAGTGTCCTCTCTATACAATAATGCTTTTTCGCGAATTCGTTCATTCTCAGTAACCAAGTCTGCGTATCATTATCACCTTACCTGGGGTGAAATGATTAAAATGAAAATAGTTTTAATATTTGAAATCTCAAACGATAAAAGTTAATTAAATATAATAAATTAATAATTTCTATCGCTGTCACGACCTTCAGAAGAAAGATAAATTAATAGGTTCTAGCCTTGAATATTTAACTGTCATGTGAGACGTGATAACATTCAAATGAAGATAAGAATATAAAAGAATGACTAGAAATGTCACCTAACATCACGGTATGTCATTTTTTTTTTCAAAAAGAGGAAGCATAGCTAAACTGCATTGTTTTCCCATCTGCACTTTGTATTTAATTATTCTTCAGTGCTTGCATAATCGTCAAAAAAAAAAAAAAGAATAAATGAACGGCGCCGTTTCCTTCGTTTTCATGCAGGTAAAGTCGAAATTCCACGACATACATCAAGAATATTTCATGCCAAACACCTGCTTGCAAGAAAGTGACTGGATTGTCCAAGGAACTTAATTAACAAACAACGAATTATTTAGTGGATATCTCACCATAATTTATTCATTCTGCTCTCGACAAAACTCACACTTGTGATATTATTTAACAACGTGAAATTCAAAGCTAGATAGCAACCCGCGCAAAGATTAGATAATTTTACAACTGCGGTTCTTAATTGCCCGGATTATGTTGATATTAATAGTCAAATGCATAATTGTAGGGGCGTGTATCTTTTGTTATTGAAGGCCAAATATAAATAAAGACTCATAACATAATGTAAGGCTATAGATTAACATAAAAATATTTTTAACTCTTATTAGTGTCAGAAAAAATAACTAATCAACAGTTATTATATGATCATGAAAGTTCGGCCCATGAAAATGAATGAAAAAAGAGCGCACAAAGAATTGAATACACAGGTACATCGAAGTCAAAAGGGACAGCTGAATGTAACTGGTCACAATCTTAAATATATTTTATGACGATGTCGGAACCGTGGGATATCAAATGAACAAACGTTTCTTAGAATTACACGGAGAGGAAAACATAGCGAGATATCCCAGCCTGTTTTTTTTAAAGAGGCATGGCCCGTAGAAGGAGAAAAAAAGACCAACGTATTCGTATTCACGAGCACAGAGACTAAACAAACATATTTTCTAAGCTTTCTATGAAGTCTTATTGTTTCCGTCCATCCAACAGCAAAGCCTCTTATCAGGAGGGTTTTGAGGAGCGTGGAAGCACCTCTTTAGTGTTTCTAGGTCCAACATGGATGTTAGGACTTTTACTGTTGCCAGGTCCACCCAGCCCGGGTTGATAGCACCTCTTAGAGTCCAAGCTATGTGAAAATAGTTAACCCCCAAACTGAGAGGAAAATACTATATAAGAGTAAAAAATGTGTTTTAATACCAGCAATATATCTTCTGAATAATTATTACCAGCAATGTATTTTACTGAAAAAAATATTAACAGCAATACATTATTAGCAGCAATATATTTTTGAGAAAAAAATATAACCAGCAGTAAATTTTGAGGCAAAATATATATTACTTGCAATAAAAATCTTGTCATGCTTTAAATGAGCCATTGAGGTTGATATCCCGTAAAACAAAACAAACCAAACCATCATTTTGTTTTACATTAATCAGGCGTTTAAAGTTTTTTTTTTTTTTTGTTCGAGGTAAGCATTCCTCACATCTTTCCATATGATGATTATGTTGGCGGGGGCCGAATACACTACTGCGCTTGTCCGATGTGTTACAGTACCTGATATTCCAATGACGTCATACATCTAGGTACTCGACGTTGCTTACCTTTGGGATCAGATCAGAAACGGTGTTTAAAAAGGAGATATGGCCGTAAGAAGTCAAGAATCATATAAAGGTAAATAAGGCTGAAAATAAAACAAATTTGGATAGAAGAAACGCAAATGTGTTTTCTGTATTTTAAATATTTATATAATACGGGTTAGTGGTTGTGGGTATTCTATTATGGCAGTTATTTTTTAACATATAAATATAAAAGTGTTTTCCTGTAAAATATCACGTATTTAACAGATTTGTTTTGGTTTGAAAAATATAGTTAGAATGAATAGGAATGAAAATATCTTTAATTAAATTCTCACCAACCAAAAAATATAAAAAATAAAACAATATTTGTTAATTTAGGCAGTGGGTCTTAATGTTAACATTTATGAAACGCCATTTTTAATTTATTTATTAACACACACTTTATATATATATATATATATATATATATATATATATATATATATATATATATATAGTCATTCAGAGACAGAGTGTTTCGGTGCATCACAGCTCTTCAGTGTGGTTAGACGTTCGATTGTTTCAAACCGCGATCGAAACACGACCGATTTGGTACCAGTCAGATATTCTACACCTAGGCTATGGTTACACAACAAAGCGAAAGGGAAAATTTAACGTCTACCCTTTTCTCAAAAGAATTCAACCGGATTTTCCCGTGGCGGATATTGTGATCTACAGAAAGATTGTTTCGTTATATCACAGCTCTTCAGTGTGGATATACCCCGAACCACGGTAACAGGTTGGTAGTGAAATTTAGGATTTATTGGTGTTCTGTGAATTGATTTCTATAAAACATTCTCCAGCGGGTTCGCACAATGTAGCAACACAATTGCTAGGTTTTCATTATTCTGTGTAACGTGCTTTATTTTATTTTATTTTTTTTTTATTTCAGATTCAACAGGTTTTGAATGAACGAAACTAACAGATTTGAATGAAAATAATCCATATGGATATTTTGGAGAAAATGAAAGATGATGATACATACCAAGCATACCTTGAGTATATATTTAACAGAAACCAGTAATAATATTAAATGATTTATTGACATAATGAATTATTTGGCCACATGAGCGACATTTCGACGGATAAATTCAAGAACCCTATTATTCATGAAATCTGTCAAATTCTTATCACAGTAGGTATGACCGCTTATGGTGCAGATTTGATGGTAGCTCATAAGATATCTTTTGACGTAAATTAGCGTCCGTCGCCATAAACAGCCTGTTTGATGATGGGTCAAAGATGTTCAGTAGTGTTGATATCCGGAGAGGCAGAAGTAAATACCACCCACCTTTCAACTTGTATGCCCTAAGAACCTAGGAATGCTTGGCTGACCATGGAAGAGTGGGAGAGAGCATTGTTATGCATAGCTATTAGAGTCGTTAGAAGTGAGGGGTGTATGAAATCTAACCATGGATCGTAGACATCCTTTAGGAATTTCCTTAAAGCGGCTGGCATCACTTTAAAGAATTCAGGCACCATGACTGGGCAAACAAGTCTGCTGCCCATTATACCAGACCACAACATGACTACTTCACCCTATTTTTGACGTTGTAAACTATGTTGATACTCTCTCCAAAACTGGTCCCAACATTTACCCATCCACCAGGCCCGACAAGTCTTAGCTTGGTCATGTCGGTGAACAGAAAACAAATCATTTAAAACGTCATGTACTTCGGAGTTCATTGAAGCTAAAAAATAGCCATAATGTCATATTAACGGATGCAGTTTCAAAGCAACTCGTACAAGAGGCTGGTTTCAGGGGATTCGATTTCTAGTGGGTTTTGTTACATAAGGAAGTTCAGCGGCGGGGAAAATTGCTTTGGTTGGGATTCCAATGTGACTTACGGATAATATTGATTAAATCCGTTCCTGTCCTACTCTTTAAGGTCCTAAAATCTCATTGTTTCCTCCTTGGCAAATGATCCCTCAGGAATCGTCAAACCGAGTTCACATGACGACCTAACATGCGCAAAGACATTAAGAGAGTTGCCTTTAAAACTTTCCTTGATGGTGAAAGACTTTTCTTCAACTTTGAGGTCGTTTCTACGCTATTTTTTCCATAGGAGAGAGCTTATAAGCGTGGTTCACCCAAAAACCATTGAACCTGAGAAAAAAATTTAAATAATCCACAAAGCGAAAAAGCTAAATCTAGCGTATTATTTGTGAGAATTAAAACAAATGCCAATCAGCCGGAGTGCTTCAATTCATTTTACTGAAGAGCTTTGCATTAACTCTGGTGGCTTTTGTTTATAGAATTAGACTATCTTTCAACAGTGCTCAATTGAAATATATTTTCAAGAGGTAAGTTATGTCATTCGCAGACATTACTGTTTCGCTGTATCACAGCTCCTCAGTGCGACTAGACCTCCGAATTTCTCAAACCCTGATCGAAACCCAACAGATTTGGTGTAAGACATATATATATATATATATATATATATATATATTACGGGCATGAATTTTTGTAAACTACTTTGGCAAATAATTCGAAGAACTTTTATTAAAAAATAATGAAGGATTTTCTAATTCAATTTATTTTTTTTCAAATGTTAGCCAAAATGAAATCTTTAAAATCGTATATAAGTATAATAGTATGGCTTTCTGGTTCTTTCTAGTATATTATGGAACATTCTAGAACATCTTGGAGTCTTCTAGCACTGTCTGGAAATTATGTAAATTTTGGGAGGCAATATAGGTGTGAGTGAAATTAAAAAGTCTGTAGTATTTGTAATGTGATCAAATATATTTCTTTTGTTTCAGAGTGTATAAACTTCCTGATTCAGCAGAGCTGAGTGATTTGCTAAAAGATCTCCAAGTATTCATTTTTAACTATAAGTAACAAAAAAATCTGATCAAGGATGTCGTGAAATATTCAGAATCACGTGAAAAAAGATGAAGTGTTCCAAAATAAGAAAAATCACTGGAAAACAAAAGCAGGTTACCAATCAAAACAAAAATTATTAGTCGCTATCTGTTCTTTGGAGCGTCCATTAAAGGAAAGAAAGAAAGTAGAAAATAAATCGCTGATAAAATAACAAGTCTATCGTAAAAATATAAATAACCCAAATTCATCAACACATGCATAATAGCAAAATTGTGTCAAATGCTGAATATCAGAAGTGTGAAACATGGAGTATGTTACCCACTGATTTGAGTAATTGATATCACGAAATAAAATGTTTAATGTTTGTGTACTGAGGACAGACGGTTATATCATCTTCAAATGTAAAGCAAAGAACATCCTGCATGTAAATCTGTAGAAACTAGGAGTTCCCAAATTACTCATCCATCCAAACGAATAAAATTAACCTTAAAGCGAACTTCAACAACAGTACGAACAATAAAATTTCAACTTACTTCCGAAGTAAAGACTGAATCAGAAACCAAATCAGAGATTGAATATGAAAAGCCCGAAAGTACTGATTTGGTTTGGCTTGGTTTGTTTTGTGGCATACCAAACTCAATGGGTTATTTAATACCGACAAGTTGTTTTTTTGTTATTGCAGCGAATATTTTTTTTTCCAAAAATATATTGTTGGTAATATTTTTCTTTTTCAAAAATCTACCGCTGGTAATATTTTTTCCAAAAAGTATTAAAACCTATTCACATACATTTGTAGTGTTTTGACCTCTTTTTTCCTTTGGTGTGTGTGGGGGGTATCTATTTGCGCATAGCTGGAAAGTTGAGAGATGCTACCACCCATACTCTTCAAAAGCTCCTGATCAAAGGCCTTGCTGTCGGAAGTAACTTATCGTCTTACCAAGGACGCAGATGTGGTTTGTCGTCATACCCAGGACGGTCGAAAATTCTAAATAATAATCCATAAGGAAAGTAAAAATATAGGACAACAAAAATTTCAACCAAATTAGAAACATCTTCAAACTCATCAACCAGCAAATCAACAAATGCTTGATGACAGTTTTCTTAAGTGGCGTTGAGATGCGTTTTCAATCTGATATTTACATATCTACTCTTAAAGAAGCTGTTAAAAGTAATGAAGAAATGAAGAAAACACTACACTTAGAAATCTGGTCTTTGCATTTTGAAGGTAAAAGTATTGACGGCTAAGAATATCAAGTGCTTGTTTTGAAGAATGAAAGAAGAAAAGTTAAAAGCATTGCATCTACCAAATGGAAAAGCAGATACTGATGTCAAATGAATAACAGCTGTTTTGGATTAATATAATTCATTGAAAAGCATAAATATGAACGTTGCGGACATTATAAATGTGAACACTGGAAGCAGGAATGTGATTGTCTTTCAGTTACAAAGAATATTTGTTCAAAAGTATCAGGAAGAACAACAATTCAGTGACTGTCAACATCGTGTACTTTACAGAGTGCTCCTCGTAGTAATCGATGATGAACTTTAAGTTAAAAACACAATATCAAATATCCGTCTATGTGAGAACATGTAAAGTACTACAGCTCAAGAAGAATTTCAAGAAAGGTAAAGGAGAGGTTACTGAAGCAGTAGCTTCTCGTGAAAATGAAATGACTATTTCGTATATCTTGTACGTTTTCGAAGAAACTGCAAGTTCTTTTTAAAGTGATGTCTTTTAAAAAATACCTAAATTAAGTAATGCAAAATAGAATTCTAGATCAATAATAACTCTTTTGGGAGTTACCATTCTACCAGAGAAAAGAGACTCGCTACTCGAAATTTGTAGACTAATCTCTTACAGATGAGCGAACCATTTGTTTACTCGTCAAATCTAAAATGCAGATGAAGAGTAGAAGAAATGTAGCAGATTGCAGGCTCACAATAAACCATAATCACTGAGACAATCCAGAACTATCGAAACTCGAAATTCCCAGTACAAATCAGTGTGCAGAACGGGCAATTATGTGCCTTCAATATCTTTATGAAGTCTATTAAAAGGAGAACATTCAGTTTACATTTATTTTGTCTAACACAACAGAATAATTGTATATTACACTATATTTATGCTAAATATGCCACATTCTTTCTCTTTATATAGATATTCTTACTTGTAGATGTAAATTTCTAATTTCTACAAGTAGGCAGTCATTTTTTATTTGTATGTTTGTATGTTATACTATAACATTAAAGTGTAAAACGCGTTAAAAAGGCATAAGTATTCTCCAATTACCTTACTAACAAATTTAAAGATGAAGCATCTGTGAGTTTACAATGTTTCTTTATTTGTAACGCTTTCTGTTATGCTATCGTTATAAACAGTTAAATGCCTTAAGAATACAAAGTACTATCCAATTACCACATTACCAAAATTCCCTATATCGTAAAACTTAACATGACTTATTTTGGTTTATTTTGTTTTACGGCTTATCGGCTTCAATGAGTTGTTTAATACCGACAAGATTTTTAAGATAGGTTCGTATGAAATGAATATGTGTTCATTATAAAAAAAAAAATGTTTTTAGATCAGGTTTCATTGACGTATTTTTGTAAAGAGGATTTATATTGAGAGTCAGATGCATTGTTGGTAATATTTATTCTGGTATTTTTAAACGTATTGCTGGCAATGCTTTTTTTTCAAAAATGCATTGCTAGTAATATTTTTTCTAAAAATGTATTGCTGGCAGTATTTTTGTAAATGTATTACTGGTATTTTTAATATAAACATCTGTTTTTATACTTTCCTGTGACTTGACTCTTGTTTGCGGCATTAACTAATTTCTCATAGCTAGAACGATAACAGGCGCTAGCAACATGAGCAAGGGTGAACCTGTTAGCCGGTTATGTGCCATGTGTGATACATATTTCGATACATGCCTAACGAAGCAGATTCTTCCCCCAGTAGGTTGCGATTTCCTTCAGCGGTAGACCAGGTACCCATCCAAGGCTATAGAACCCGATTTGCCTTGCTACTTACCCCTATCTTGAGAAGAAGTGGATTCATTCCCTTCCCAAGGTTAATAGTACGTAGGTGAATGTAATCGATTCGACTGGAATTCAAACTCGGTTTTCCGATTCCTCAGTCGGTGACGCTATCCATTACTCCACTGTGCTTGTTAACAACTTCAATTAAGAGTCGATTTCACGCTCCTGGAAATCTCCCGATCAGTGGCCTTGCTGACGGGTGTATTTTGTCGTCATATTCCAGAAGACATATGGACATATATTTCCTGATAATAAACAAGGAGATGGAAACTACCCGAACAAAAGCAGAAACCAAAACATGAACTTTGGGCCGTTTATCCACAATTTTTATACGGACCTGCAACTTTGACGTCTGGAAAAGTACGAATAACAAGTCTTATCAGTGGAATTTGATACTAGTATTTTAAAGGAATTATTGCCGCCTGTGAATAGCCTATATATCCTTGTGTTTGCGTATAAATATTTTTGAGATTAGTGTTAGTTCACTCTAAGGTGATTTGAACTAAAATTATTATCATATTTAGCTGACCGTTAGCAAATACTGCATTAATTAGAGAGCTGTGCCCTCCAGACATCACAGTGTGATTTATCCTCTCTGAATGCGCCACCCGAAATAGCAGGGTTCCAGTCTAATATATTTCTATTTAAATATGCTCACCTGAAATATCTTGTGAAATATTACGACAGCAGTCTGAATAGTTGTTTAAAGCCAAGGGGTTCTGTGTAGTTAAGAACTGTTATGAATAATGAAAACGAAAATTCCAAATGACTTCAAATCACATATGCACATACATTTCTCCCGGCAAATAATTTGCTTTTCACGTTTGTTAGACACTTCATGTTTCATCTGTACAGAAAATACATTTTTATTGGAATCTAAACAATTCTTTGATGACAAATTATATGCAAGCAGTTAGGGTGAAAGTTGATTCGTTTTCTGCATATTTGAACAAACGGTATACATTTATATGACAGATCTGCAGTTTCAGAGTTTCGACGTCAAACTCATATTCGGAGTCTGAAGCTATAAAATGGGACTTGACGGAAAAAATGAAATATTTCAGTAACGTCGTATCTTGCAGATAAAAAAAGACCATTATCAGCAATAAAGATCAGAAGTGATTTCGAAAGAAATCTCTGAATGTCTAGAATAACTGAGGTCGCTTTCTGAAACGGGTTCTGCTAAAAGTGAGATATTAAAAATAAACTTTTTCAAGCTATTCACTTTTTAAGCTTTTTAGCAGCGATGAATTGTCGAAAAAGTATAAAACCTAGCGTATTAAATCAACTGGAAGCACATATGAAACCAATCAGGTAGTTTTCTTTCAAAACGACAATCTTCGAAATGAAATAAATAAAAAAAGAAAACATTTGGAGACTAAATTTGTAAGTATTATTAAAGATAAATGCTATTCTTGAAGAGCCTGAAAGAGAATTCAGTATGAGAAAGGCTAATGTGAGAACCCGCCCTCAGGTTTGATATGTGAAAATGGCGGAGTGATATGTAAATTAGGATTATAGGTAGTAAATTGATGTGTCCATTATGAGTTACAAATGTCAAGATGTCTTCTTCAATGTAAATTGATTATTTAAATGCATTCTTCGAGAAGAATACGATAGAAATACGATTTTTATGTACGGCATGGTTCAATCATATTTATTTTAAAAACAGCAACAACTGAATTGAAAGTGTTTCATAGGTACGTTTTGGATAATCACGACGATGGTTTCCTGGATAAAAAACAGAAAAAAACTAAGGCATTGCTTGTGAAAAGGAGGTTTACTTTGGTGGGAGAAAAGTTACAGCTAAATATGAAATTTGCAATACCATATTCAAGGATGTGCAGTTTCCTTCACTTTAAAAAAAATGCAACACCGTTTGTTTCATTTGAAAGAATACAAGAGCCCATCGGTGAGAGAACAGCTTCCAAAAATAGTTAAGAACATGAATCTAACATGGATATTGACTTTATATGTGATTTTCATTGAGAGAACATTGTTTTACTTTTATAAGCATGTGGTTCTACATAGCGAAATTTTTGTCATTATAATTTTTGATTACAACGCAACCTTGTCAGTAATATACGGCTGCTCGTTCGTTTTCGAATATGGCTACGTGATAGAATGGCAGTTCCAGACTCCACTTCTAGTACATTCTTCCATATCCTATACCCGTGAAGCCAACCAAAGGCTTATATTATAACTGTGGTGAGCGGACGTGTTGAAATATCAGGCAAGTGAGTTCATGGTCTGGTCTAATCACCAATGCAACAAGACAAGTATGTTTGAAGACTTTTTCCTGGTACATGTTTTCTCCCTGCTTGCACAATTATTGTGTGTTCCATCTAATGAATTTCACCCTAAATAGTCAAAATATGATATGGGTTTTCAACCATTTCTTAACGGTTCTGCACGCCGAGATCGACTTTCCAATCCGATATCATAAGATCCTTATCTTCTTGATAAATAAATCATAATGAGATTTGAAACAATGTACATTATCGTTCTAAAGAAATCAGTGATACATCCGGTGCCAATAATGTAACATTTAGTACATCCGCTACAAATTATAAAGCTCTTCCCACATCATATGAGTCGCCTCCTAATATAACAATTATATGAAAAGTAACGAAAAAAAATTACATAATTGAATACTTTCTTTTCAATATTAGAAATAGTTATGGTTTATAATATGATAATGTATTTTTTAACTTTCTTTGTTACTGTTGTTCTATCTATCTGTCAGTCGATAACCTTTCGTAACTCCCTATTTATCTATGGATCACTCTCTCTCACTTTCTCTCTCTCTCTGTCTCTCTGTCTGTCTATATATCAGGTCATGCCATAAGTTCTGTCCGAATTTTAACTTTTTTTTAAAATGAACGAAATTTAAAGAGTATTTTATAATGTCTAATGGAGCTGAACATTATTTTTATGTTTAGAGAACAATAAAATTAAACTTTGTTTAATTAAAACCCTGCTAACATGGAAGTAACCAAGAATCATTTGAGGCACATAATGCTTTATGAGTTCAAGAAAGGAAACTCAGCAGCCGAAGCGGCTAGAAACATTCACTCAGTTTATGGAGAGGAATGTGTGAACTTGCAGAAGATGGTTCTCAAAATTCAGAGGTGGAGATTTCACCCTTGAAGATGAAGATCGAACCGGACATCCAGTTGAGTTTGAAGAAAAGCTTCTTGAAGCAGCCCTTGAAGAAAATCCTGCTTTATCAGTTGAGGAATTGGCAGTGGTCCTCAGTTCAAACCATAGAACTGTTCATCGTCATCTTCAACAACTTGGAAAAGTTCCTAAATTTGGAAAATGGGGGCCTCATGAATTTTCTGAAAACAACCTCAAATCCCGAGTTGACATCTGCTCTTCTCTCCATTCTCGCCAACTTGTTTCCCCTTTTTTGGATAGACTTGTGACTGGCGACAAAATAAAATGGATCTTTTATCGAAATGTTAAGCATCGTAGACAATGGCTTGGTAAAGGGGAAGGACCCCAGCCACAGCCGAGAAGGAAACTTCATGGGCAAAAGTTTCTTCTTTAAATCTGTTGGGATTGCCAAGAAATAATTCACTATGAATTCTTACCACCTAATGCAACAATTAATGCTCAAATATACTGTCAGCAATTAGAGCATTTCAACCAAGCTTTGAGGAAGAAAAAAAAACTTGCTCTAGTGAATCGAAAAGAGGTGATGTTTTATCAGGATAATGCACGGTCCCACACAGCAAGAATCACGTCACAAAAGATCGAAGAACTTGGTTGGGAGAAAATTCCTCACCTACCTTATTCTCCAAATCTTGCTCCTTCAGACTACTATTTGTTGCGTACCTTACAGAATCATTTGGAAGAAACAGCTTTTGTAAGACAGAAAGAGGTTAAAACTGACATTTGTGAGTTCTTCGAATCAAAGCCAAAAGAATTTTTCAGTAATGGAATTAGTAAGCTTGTTAATAGATGAAAGGAAGTCAGAGATTCTCAGATGAAAAAACATTGTTGATTGAATCTGTAATTAAATGTAACATTTGGTCACTTGTTTTCTTTATTCAAAATTCGGACTGAACTTATGGGATGACCTGATATATATATATATATATATATATATATATATATATATATATATATATATATATATATATATATATATGTATATATGTGTGCGTGTGTGTGAGACTGTGCATATCTATCTACCTGAAACTTTTCACATCAAACTATCTTTAAAAATTAGGAGAACACTTAAATCCGCTACCTTGGTTTCAAACTTACGGCATCCTCAGGCGATTATTATCAAATGACTTCTTAACGCTTTATTTCTTTTTTTAATTTTTGAAGTTAATAACTTATCGTTCATTCGTTATTTTTTCTTTTAAATAATTTCTAAATTTTAAACCTCTACGTCATTTTACTTTTATTTTATTTCTCCTCACGTATATTGAGCACATTTTAATACTACTGTTTCTGTTCTGATTCAATTCTGACCATTATCCTTTTTATGCATTATATCTATTTATTTATTTATTTGAATTAAATGTTAGATTGATAGATAGATAGATAGATAGATAGATAGATAGATAGATAGATAGATAGTGCCCGAATGGGATAGGCCAATAGACAAATTTAATAACGTGGAATAATTATGTCTCTGAACAAGAATCATTAATTGGTCGCAATCCTCTTACATATATGCCACCCATTTTGGAATAGTTGCACAAGAGAGTTTCGTGAGACTAAATTGCAGCTAACAGGTTTTGCCAGCAGCACTTGAGTAAAAAAAAAATCAATATTAATCATGACTTGAGTAACAGTTGGAGCTGTGGGTGGTTGATTTGAAATTCCATGACCTACGGGTAGGCTCTTAGAATCTCGTGCTGTCTTTCGATCCGAAGTCAACTCAACTTCAACGATTGTAAAAGCACTACTCGGTTATGCATGCGTCATATTCTGCTGACCCAATCGATATGATTTTTCATATTAAGAAAATTTCACATAGCTTGTAAACAAGTAATGTCTCTTCGTTACCAAGGTTTTGAAATGAATCACCATTTCACTTAGTTGTCTGTTTTTTAGACAGTAGAACAGCTTTTCATTTCAGTTTTTTTTTTATCAGACAACGACACGTTAAATTCAGTAAAACACACAGCAAAAGAAAAAAAATAACGAAAGGGAACTCAAGAATTTCTTATTTCTGATGATGGTGTTGAGCGAAGTGAAAGATGTAGTTAAATCAATGACATGTGCAATCACTGCAACATTGTGCATTTTAACTACTATGCAGTGAGGCTTACGGCTGATACACGTTGTAACACCGATCGTCATACGGTCAGAGAAGTTAAGCAACGTTGAGGTTGGTCAGTAATTAGATATTTGACGTCTTCCTAATACAAGGTGCTGTCAGCATGGGTGCGCGATTGGAGGAACGGATGACAGCCCGAAATTGAAAAAGGGAGACCTACGCTCCAATTCCAGTCTGGTTAGTTAGATTCACTAACGCGGAAATACACTTATGATACTGAAAACTCTTCTTTATCCCAGTCAAATTCTAAAATCTAAAAATATTTTCTGGCTTTAAATAACTTGTTAAAAAACCGTAAGAGAGAAATCAATTAAATTACGGCGAAAAGAAGATTGTAAAAATAAATGATGTGGCGTGATTTAGACGTATTCCACTAAGTACTATTGGATTTAATAAATATCAATCAGTCACTAGGTATGTGTAAAGAGTTTTGTGTGCTGTCTACAGTGTACATTTAATAATCTGATTACACCATATATATATATATATATATATATATATATATATATATATATATATAACTTCAATCGCCAGTGACTATCTATTTAATTTATTCATTTTACTTTTTCCAATTTCTGAATAAAATTGGTAAATATAACAACAAAATTGCAAAATAAAAACTGATCATTTGAATTTAACCAAATGGTTTTGGGTGAATTCGTACTGTCTAGCAAAATGAATATAACATATAACATAATATATATTTTTATATATATATATATATATATATATATATATATATATATATATATATATATATATATATATATATATATGTTGTGTGTGTGTGTGTGTATCTACATGAAGTCATACTTATCTGTTTAGGCGTAATATTAAAAATATCTGAATGAGTTTATATTTTTAACATACATTCATTTTAACATGCCTGCCAATTTATCTATCTACAGCGTGGCTCGAAATTCGTAGGTAATATAATTTTCCATTCCAGATGAAAAGGATGGTGATCATACAAACTTCTCGATGTTTGACAGCGTCAATGCATGTGAATAAATTGAATCCAGTACATGTGCGTTGTATTACTGCATTACTTTTTCTTCTATAGTTCTTATTATTGGTTTGTAATAGTTGAAGTCTTTCGGACCACGCTGTATATTCGCACGCTCGAACAGAGTCACGCATAAGCACAAATATATGTATGCATTAATATATATATATATATATATATATATATATATATATATATATATATATATATATATATATATATACGGAATACCCCAAAATTTACGCAGTTTTTAACTGTGTCGAGTGATTGAAATTTATTAAAAGGAATTTCATTTAATAATTAATTTAATAATATTTCCTTGCAATAAATTTTAACACATCCTTTATTTTAAATCAATAACTCTGAAATTTTTTGTATATATATATATATATATATATATATATATATATATATATATATATATATATATATATATATATATATATATATATGTATTTATGTATATATATATATATATGTATTTATGTATGTATGTATGTATGGGTGGATGTATAGTATTTCTTACTTGTGTTTCAATTATTCCCTATCAGATTTATTTTTCTTTTGGTCTCTTGGCAAGTTTTTCATTGTTTGTACATGCACATGGTTTTTATATCTATCTATCTATCTATCTATCTATCTATCTATCTATCTATCTATATATATATATATATATATATATATACATACATACATAGATACATATATATATATATATCTATATAACAATATATAAATATATATATATATATATATATATATTTATATTTATATTTATATATGCACACATGTATTTGTGTGTGTCAGTATGTCAATATATTTCTGTATATCAATGGTTATATATTCAATGCAATTCCGTTGACAGGGTTTAATTAAACAGTACTTTTATTACAGTATCAGTTTTCTGGATTAATGGTATATCGAATATAAGTTTCCTTACATCAATTGACAATATTAGTTAAAATTATATGGTTAGTCAAATGAATAATAATATCACTAAAATAAATGTCCATAAAGTAAATGTTGTGTGTTAATGGTCAACAATCTGAACATTCATATCATATGTAATATTTTATATCGACACTGTAGCATTGTGATAAAGCTAACGCCCCTTAGTCAATTAATGCAAATATTTTGATAAATATATGCTTTTTAAATATTTCTTTTAAAATTATTGATATATATTCAATTTAATATATTAATGTATTAATTTATTCCTTTCTCCATGTTGAAACATTTTTTTTAAATGTTTACATTCAAATATCATTCATTTTCTTTTTATGAGACACTTTCTTTCCGGACGTATGCGTTCATGGCTCTCCACCTCCGTCTATCCCTTGTGGCTCTCAAAAAGTCAAAAAAAAATTCTGTCATTCACCTGCCCAAATCCGCCAGTTACGTCACGAGGTGTTTTTTACCTTGTCTCTCATTCCCTCTATTCGACCCGTGAGTATAAGATTCTCCAAACCCACCTTTCTCATTATGGTTCCCAGAAACTAAAGCTGTGTCCTCCTGATATTGAGTTTAAGCCTCCACTTGTTGCCATCCTCTCTAAGATATCATCATTGCTCGCACGTTCGATCCATGATATTCTTCTCATCCTTCGGTAGAACCAATTCTCTGTCGCCTCGTATCTCTTTTTTTTTATTTAATTTAATTTGAAATGACAACATATTAGCGGGGAAATGAGGAGGTCGTTGTGCTATGCGGCATGCTACAAATTTAAAATTATCATTTCCTTTGAGATGTATGGAGACGGATTAGCATCTGAGCTCCCAATATGGCAGAATAAAAGGAAAGACGTGCTGTGCTCGGGGTATTAACTCTAACTATAAAGATCGACTTGAAACCATGTAGCTCATTAAAAGTGACAAGACTCTTTGTGTTCATGTTTAGGATCGAGTTGGAAGCATTTAGCGCTGACCATTAATCAATGACTAAAAGAATTAAGTATTCATAACGGTTAGATATATCCTGATTTAATTTAATTCCTTTTTACCATTTCTAAAAATGAAAGATTACCTTCAGAAAGTAACGGAAATATCATCTCAAGCGAGAGTGAATAAACTAATTCGTTGTTGTAAATCTTTAGTGGTTTTTGTGCAAATATCGTGATATTGAAACCACGTTTTATAGATGTTGTTTCTATTAAAGGTACGGAAGCTAATCGGTTTAGTATTGAAGTACCAAATGCATCTTTACAAAAGGCAAGTATGTAGGCAACGAATATTCACAGGCTCAAACAATTTGTCCAGTTACAAAAACACCTTATTTAATGTCTATAAAAAGATTAAATCAGTGTTACTTAATATAGGAAAATAGCTGATCGGCTTACAACTAGACTAACACAGTCGATCTCATTCAGAAGTGGATATGTTTTGAAGATAATGCAATAGAATAAAACAGTACATAATACGATAAAACTTGTTTGGTTGGTTTTGTTTAGCGGCATATCAACATCTCTATGGGTTATTTAATGCCGAAATCTAAATAATCTGAACACAATTTTATGATAAGTATTTCGCTTATAAATATTATCATGTTGTGCGTATGTAAATTACAGAAATAATATCATTGTGATGTAAAATCTTGCCTAGACTGTGGTTCCATCAATATATTAAAACTTCTACAAGAATTCTAATGCGTGACTATTTTGGAATGTGTAGACTAACTATATCAAGAAACATTTTTAGTATTTCAAATATTATGGAACCATTTCGAAAATGCAGTCAAAGTAGACTGAGGTCTCTTCAGACGGGAATCCATACTTCTATTAAAATTCATACAATACAATGATGAAGGGACACTCAAATTATACAGTTTTTTATAAAATGATAATGATGAATGAGATTTGACACAGTAATGAAATAAATAATAATAGGAAGGTGAGATCTTGAGAAGGGGCGGTGAAAACCCATCGCAATCTATAATGCAACATCACATCAAATCCATTAATTCCATCAATATGGGAAAATTCTTCAAGAATTCGAATGATTGACTATTTTGAAATGTGTAACATCGATATCAAGTCGCGTTTTAAGTTTTTCAAATTTCATGTAACCATTTCAAAAATACAGTCAAAGTACACGCCACTGTCTACTCTGATACGTCTCAATTTTCATAAGGTATTATCTATAAAAAGATCCAAATTTTATTTTAGTCTAATTGTATACAATAATAGATCATAGGCAATATATGTGAACAATTCAACTAGAAAACAATCCAAATAAACATAATGTATGTAAATATAAATTAGAGACATAACATAATAAATTATTATATCTAAAATAAATCAACACTGTTTTCTTCCGATTTTTATATCGACTTGAGATTTTTCTTGTTAAAAATTAAAGGAATTTTAATACATACAACATTATCGAAAAAAAAAATTATAGAGACTTAGCATGAACAAAAAATATTCAGGATTATTCTAATATCCGATCCAAATCAATCTAGTTTTCCTCGCAATTCTTACCTTTCCCAATGCCTCAGCGTAATCTGTAAAACAAGTACACATACTACTGCATTTTAAATTCCTACTGGATTACACTATCTGGAGTTACATCCATCTGGTTTTTGACAGCAGTGTTATGCACTGCTTTTTTCAAAAGCCCTCCCTATATCATATATCATAGACTGTGAATCATTTAATTGTTATAAACTTATCAGATTATTGTCAATTAGTTGATATTTGCTTTTGTGTAGTAGCATCCCGACGTCATTTCTTCAGGAGATGCTATGTCAATCAATACTACTACTACTATTACTTTGACTACTACTACTACTATTACTACTACTACTACTACTACTGCTACTACTACTACTACTACTACTACTAATAATAATAATAATAATAATAAGAAGAAGAAGAAGAAGAAGATGTTGAATTGATTGATTTTTTTTTGCGGATTCTCAATCATAGACAATAATTTAAAACCAGTAATATTTATGATTGTGAGATTTTTTGGGAGGAGGCACGGTGGAGTAATGGATAGCGGCAGGAAACTGAGAGCCGAGTTCGAATTCCAGTCAAGTCCATGGCATTCACTTATGGTGCTAATACTGAAATTTTTAATGTTTCGTCAGGTGGCAGATAATATTATTTAACGTTGAAACAAGATCTAGGGTTTTGTAGTGGGCATGTGCATGTTCTAGTGTAACACTGCATAATAAACACATATTTATTGCTCTACTTTTGTATTGAGCCCTGTTTTCAATTAATGATTTGAACGCTGAAATCATACTCTTCGTTCATTTGCATTTGTATATATATATATATATATGTGTGTGTGTGTGTGTGTGTGTGTGTGTGTGTGTGTGTGCGTGCGTTGTTTTGTTTTTATTTTTCGACTGCAAATTAAATTAGGTTCATTTGCGAGAACAAGTGCAGCTTGACACAATTTGGAATTTGGAAACGATATCCTGTACTGCTTGGTATTCGCGTCTGCGGGGTATACCGAAAGCATTGGATACAATGCGGATTACGAATGTATGGCAGTTGGGAAAACTCACACTTATCATTCTGATACGAAAGGATTAACGTAAAATAATGGTGAAACCCTCAATCTCAACACGAAGGTCTACGTCAAGTACATTAAAGAAGTAATATTGCCCTGGATCAAGAAGGTGGTTGCTGGAATTACCTATTTCTTAACTACAGGACTTTATATCATGCCACATATCCCGGAATATCAAGTCATGTCTCTCAGACAATTTCTAAGGTCATATCACGCTTTACATCTGGCCACCTAACTCACCAGACTGCATCCTTGATTATTATGTATAGGGGATTTTGAGCTAGAGACCAACAAAACTTATTTTAATACTGGAAAGGAACTGAAGGAAAGCATTACGGTAATGTTCATCAACTTCCAGAACAGTTGAAGGTGTTTGTATTTGAAAGCATTAGCGATTTTATTGAATAAATTTACTCTTTAATAATTCAGAATTTTTTCTGTAGGATTTTGCTAAATATATCCGTTAAAATGAAATGTCAGTGCTATTTTAATATTTGCACAGTTTAGACGATAATTTATTCAGAGCACAGTATTAATTTAAAACTTTAATCATATTTGCTTGCCAACAAACTTTAACACATACTTTATTTTAAATCAATAAACACTGACATTATAGTTATATATATATATATATATATATATATATATATATATATATATATATATATATATATATATATATATATATATATATATATATATTTTTCTTACTGGTGTTTGGATTATTCCCTCTCAGATTTTTTTTTTTAGTCTCCCGGCAAGATTCTCTTTGTTTGTACATGCACATGATTTTTATATATCTATCTATCTATCTATCTATCTATCTATCTATCTATCTATATATATATATATATATATATATATATATATATATATATATACATATGCATATATAAATATATATATATGTGTGTGTGTGTGCACATGTATTTGTGTATGTCAATATGTCCATATATTTGTGTATGGCAATGGCTAACTATTCAATGCAATTCCGTTGACAGACGTTGAATTAAACAGTACTTTTATTACAGTATCAGTTTTCTGGATTAATGGTATATCGAATATAAGTTTCCTTACATCGATTGACAATATTAATTAAAATTATATGGTTAGTCAAATGAATAATAATAGCAATAAAATAAATGTCCATAAAGCAAATGTTGTGTGTTAATGATCAACAATCTGAACATTCATAACATATGTAATATTTTATATCGACACTGTAGCATTGTGATAAAGCTAACGCCCCTTAGTCAATTAATGCAAATATTTTGATAAATTTATGCCTTTTAAATATTTCTTTTAAAATTATTATTATATATTCAATTTAATGTATTAATTGTCATTGTCTAATTTATTCCCTTCTCCAAGATAAAACATATTTTCTTTTTTGTCTTCATCTGTATATATATATATATATATATATATATATATATATATATATATATATATATATATATATATATATATCTAAATCTACATTTCTTTAGCATTTACGTTTTTTAAAAAGTGCTCGATGCAATGTTGGGCAACATATATTTAATGATATATTTTATATTGCGACACTGAAATTCCCATGTTATATGACATAAACTTTTTTATCCTTTCATCAGTAACACTTGATGAAAATGATTTAATTTTGAAAACAGAAAACAAAACGTTTGCTTATTAAAGTGTTAGACATAAGGGGGGAACCAGATTATATATAGCAAAATTATTATTAATTAAAGACAAAGACTTAAAATCAATTGGTAATCTTTTTTTATTTTATGAGAGCTAAAAAAATCAGCTCTCTCTAAATATAACCAGACCTATAAACACACAAACCACCTATCACGCGCGCGTACACACACAAAAAACACACACATATATATATATATATGTCTGCGTAATATATATATATATATATATATATATATATATATATATATATATATATATATATATGCGTTCTAGTTTGTCAACTAGGTCTTATCGTCTAGATGTAGGCATTGTATTATATTAATTTCTTTTTCACGCTTGTGAAAATGTCTTCCGAATACTTGCCTCCTTAATAAATTCAACGTCAATTGCAATCTTCTCTCTTCCTCAAAACGCTTCTTCATGTGTTCCCATTCACTTTAACTTCCAGTAACCCCTTGCATCGTACTAACATTATCGTATTACCTGGTTTTAAGTGATTAATAAATACATACATACATACACACACATATCTATCTATCTATCTATCTATCTATATATATATATATATATATATATATATATATATATTTATAATGTTTATGTCTCTTTCGCTCTCACTATCTCTCTCTCTGAAAAATACGAGGTGTCTTTTATCTCTAATGTCTCTAAGTTTTTTTTTTCTTTTCTTTATTTAATTTAACGTATAAGAAACAGTGTGAATTATTCCGGGGTTTCCGTGTTAAAGTTTGTAGTTTATGGAGGACATTACAGTATTTACCTTTTGGGCGCATCAGCTTATTTAAAAAAAAAAAAAAAAAAAACTTTGCAGAAACTGGACTTAAACGTTGTGAAGTAAAACAATGTAAACTACGAATACAGAGGCTAATAATTGAACGTTAGTAGAACTTATTTCTGAGATTCAGGCTGAAACGGAAACTAGACATCTTTTTAATGATTGGCGCGTATAATACAGCCAGTAATGATTAACCTATAATCGACTGGTTTACACTCACCCCATTTTCTTCTCTCCACTAGGAATATATTTCCATTACCTGGCAATAATCACACACGATATAAGATCGAATGAGAAAATAAACGAGACTCGTCCCAGCACAAACCTTGTTAGACTTTGTGAACAGAATCGACGAAATTTTCTCGATCAATATTAGACAATTTATCATTGAAGGTTTATAAAGAATTGCACCCAATGGCTAACATTTCCTCGGACATTGATCCTGCTTTCGGAGAGGGCTCTGGATATGTGGACCAAACACATTTCCACTCTTACTATAATTACTTACATTATATATTTCAACTTGATGTAGTTATTTAATCCAACATGTTATTAGTCTGATAAAAGGTTTCCATTTAACTGGAAGGAATAGAATGCGTGCCAATATATTTTAGCCGGACAAATGTTGCGTACTAGTTTCTTGCGTTGTGAAGTAATCGATTTTTCTTCATTCTCTGGTTGTTTCTACTTTTTAGTGTAAGTTAACGTAAAATTGATATTTTATCAGTGTTAATTCAATAACCAGTGATATTTTAAGTTTACAGTTGTGAAGCAAAAAAAAAAAAAAAATCAATGTTGGTATGCATCTATCTTTCAATCAACAGTCGTGCATTACATAAACGATAAAAATTAGTAATTGCATTTGTATCTTGAAAATTCTACTCCCTTTCTGTTAAAGATCGGCGACAAAATTTCGTGGTGTATAATGGAAAAGTATATTACATACAATGAAAGCGAAAAACCTTCTTTACCTGTGTTTAAGACAAACTATTTTGCAAGTCTTACAATGTATATTAATATATAGTGATATCGACTTATATAAAATTAAGAATAAGATGAATTGAATTATATGAAATATTTCAAAATGAATAATGACATAATTAGAAATATATACTAGTAAATATATATTTGTATAATAGTTAGCTAATTATGAATCATATATGGTTGGATAGATGTGAGTTTGTGACCCTGGGTTTCACGCTTTTGCGATCGTCAGACAAACTGATTAATTTTTTTTTTAATTTCGGGGTTATGTAGACTGCGTGTATTGTTGTTATTACGGAAATTGAGGGGAATCAACGTCGTGAAGTCACCCATGCCAACGCAAACACAGACGCATGTCCGTACACCCGATGAGGTACGCTGACACACATACACACTTGCTCGTCGGCCGGGGTTCATACAGATATAAACATATGTGGACAGTATGAGATTTGACATATGTATGTATATGGGCGGTGTTATGTCTTTCTCATCGGGTGTACGGAAATGCAGACACATATACATACTTGCTCGTCCGTCGGGACTCATACATATATAAACATATGTGGGCAGTTTCGGATATGACATATGTATGTATACGGGTGGTGTTGTGTCTATACATACGCATTTGTATGTTGAAATTTAAAGATTGGAAGTGTGGCTACCAACACTAGCTACCACCACTATTACTACATTCATGGTTTTATCATTCTCCCACCACCGTTACTAATCATTTACAACTTCTACCAATTTACAATAACTATTAGCTAAATATATTATCATTGTCTCCAATCCCTTGCAACTTTACTATCACATCATATCATATAGACCCGTTATTAAATTAAACTACCCTCTCACCCAGCATATTAAATATTAAACATCACCATATAAAATAACCAATAAGGAGTACAAATTTCTACCTGTTACATATACAGTCACCAAAAAAAAAAAAAACAAACAAATAACCAGCTTTAAATCTAACAAATAACCCCCCTTTTTTTCAAAAATTTAAAAATAAATATAAATAATTTTTACCTATGATAATTTTACACAAACCCCGCCACACGTATATACATACATGCGAGGAAATATTATTCAGCGGAAAAATAAATAATATGACATGTATACATTCACGAGACATTCACGAGACATTTCCGCCACACTTCCAATCTTTAAATTTCAACATACAAATGCGTATGTATAGACGTGGGTAACTTTTGTGGGAGGAGTCTGATTGATATGAAGAATCGGAAAAATCATTAGAGACAAATAAAAGACTGATGAGCTACTATTAAAAATCTATGTTCGTACAAGTCAGATGTTGGATAATTTCTACACAGATGTGTTTGAGTCTGAAAAAATGGCAATTCAGTTATTTAAATACTGATGAGTATATTGTATAGGGAATTCGTGCGTTATGAGGGCATCTAAAGGAAAATAATAATAAAAAAAGATATTGCACTTATAAAGAGAATATGGACATTTCTGGGATACATGTATAATGAGGAACAAACGTTTCGAAAATTCGGCAAACACAAAACTTTTTGAATGCAAGAGGCTCAGAGAATCTCACATTCAAATGGGACATGACATAAAACAGCGTGAATTATTAATATTTTTGCAATAATTATTCATTTCAAAGGATAGCAAGGGAAAAAAGCTTGCTTAGCGCTTCAATTATCTTCAACAAGGTTTTCAAATTAACATGTTTGTGTGAATTAACATCTCGTCTCTCTGCCGACATTTATATACAGAAATCCAGTATTCTACAAACTGTTTTTATAGAAGTATATCCCAATAACTACTCCGTTCGGATTAGCTTCCACTCTTAATTTCAAGCATATCTTTTACATTATTCTTGTATAAAATTCTTGCTGAGTTACAACGAATAAGAGACAGTGGAATAAAAAAAATATTTTAATATTTCCTTAATATTTATTGATATTACTTACATTGGTCGAACTGTTGCTCTCATAGATTTTGTCATATTGACAAGGTTTCGGCCGTTGTTCGCTCCTGACTTCTTCAGGTGAAGTTCGAAATTCCAATCACCTGAAGAAGACTGGTATGTAAAACGGACAAAACATTGTGAATATGACAATAAAGACGAGGAAAACAGTCCGAACAATGCAAATAATTGAAATACCTCATCTGAGGAATATAGATAGATTTTATTAATATAATGTATTATATATTTTTATATTAGAACATTTCCAATTAGAAATATGTACTTCTTTTTACCATATGTGAACATACAGAAGGATGCTGAGGATATCATGGATCGAACATTTGTGTAACTACAAGGTTTTAAAGTAAAAAAGGAAACTCATACTCATAGAAGAAGAAGAAGAAGAAGAAGAAGAAGAAGAAGAAGAAGAAGAAGATGATGATAATGCATTTACCATTTATTGCGATTTGGTCGTGACAAGTTCGTTTAAATATTCGCACCCTCATTTATATTTCCCTTTACGAATTGCAATATCAGTTTCGTAAATCTTGATGGAATCACGAAATTATAGCAGAAAACATATTTTCTAGACACGGAGCCACAATTTCTTTCATATTCTGAATTCTTACACATTCCTCTCTCATAACACACTCGTGGTATCTACTTAACGACTAATCATTGTTATCGTAAACCGATTCAAATTATTTGACCACGCGAGAGTTATGAAAATATCACTGCTAATCTGGCTATATAATCCCTATTGCAGACGCCAGTTCTGGAATATAAGGTAATGAATTATTATTATTATTATCATTATTATTATTATTGAAATAATTTTCAGCACTTCGGTATTTTGCAATCAGTATTTAGTACACTACTAACATATTAAGTATAGGCAAATTAAATATCTTAGCGAGCTTGTGGAAATAGAAAAAAAACAAAACAAAACAAAACAAAGACTGTGAGGGGTACCAAGGGGAAAAATTGCTTAGCGTTACAAAGGAATACAACTTGTGGTGACCATTGATTTTCCAGTTCTGAATAAAATAGTCAAAGTAATGAAAAAAAAAAATGTTTGGAAACATGCAGTCTAAAAAATGAAACAAATATTTCCGTACTTTTTCAAATGATTTCGTCATATATTATTGTGACATATTTTTCTATAATGTTAAAACTTGTCGCATATAAGAATTCTACTTTGCAACTAATTAAACCTAATGCTAACTGAAGAAATTGACTACATTTGACTACTACAACATAACGGTGGTGTGTTTCATTATTAGTGAAGTATCTTGTACATTCATTAATATGTAACAACACATTGTATTTCACATAAAATTACAGATAATGCGTTATTATATTTTAAAGCTGTATGTATTGCGTAATGGTTTTCGCTGTGTAAGTGCAATTGACGAATTCAAATTCCGTCTTATTTCGCAATATTTCCTCCAGCGATTCATGCTCAGTTGTTGGTTTACTAGAAACGTAGACAAGGATCTCTAAGTTTTATTAGTACCTATCTAGTAAAGAAACCATTGAATTCAAAACCAGTCTGATATCATTGTGAAACGCCACTTCCCGTACGATCACTGAAGTTAAGCAACGTTGAGCATTGTCATTAGATGGTTGATCGCTTAGTAATTCCAGGTACTGTAAGCTTAGCTATCAGGTGGTATAAGGGATAATGGCTAAGATTATTTTTTTAATTGGAGAGCCGAGTTCCAATCCAGTTGTGTTCATTATTTTCATTTACGCGCAAATACCCTTAGAAAGATACGAATCCACATATTTCTCCACCAATAATGTGTCAATTAGCAAAACTTGTATCACTAAAACCATTATTATCTACAAAATGAATAGACCCAGAGATATTAATGCATACCCACTATTTAGATTTCGGCATTAAATAAGACATAGTGGTTGATGGACCGCTAAGCAAAAGCAACAAACCAACAACCGCTTTCTCGGACCAATGCTTAAAAATAGCTCTAACCGAAAAAAATATCTGTATGCCTAAGAGAATCATTCTTTTTCTAACTTTAGGGACTGACGCTTCAGAATTCCAAAAAACTGTACCAGATGACAGAAATCACATCACTTGAGAAATTGCTGCAACAGCAAAACCTAAATGGATATTAGACGTCGTTCATCCCCAAAATAATGATATAATCAACATTACTTCAAAGCAATGGCTAATAAGGAAGCCATTATCAATAGTGTAAAGAAATACAACGGTTAACTGACAACATAAAATTATTTATTTGAAAAATTCTTATAAGAGAAAGATTTTATATATTTCGGCTAGCAGCAGTACTTGCGTATCTGTCAATGAAGAACGAGTGTTTCTTTTTAAGGAAACGACTAACATTACCCTTAATATTTCCCCTACAGTCACCCAGGCATAAAAGATGAAAAAATAGAAGGTGTTCATTTATAGAAAAAAAGAAAGAAATGGAAAAAGAATGCTGTGAAACACTATGTATGTATATAAAGCATATACGAGTAGAAAAAATCCTTCATGTCGGCAAACGTACAATTGAAATATTCTTTCACACTTCATGTCTTTCTTTATCATTCTATTTTAGACTGAATAAAATGTCATCAGCTCATTATCTGATATCCATTTTCACAAGCTCGTTAGCTAGGTTACTAAGTGTTTTACTCTGGTCCTTTTACATTTAGTATATCCTATAAGTGTCAATGTTTCAGGCCTTCGTTTCGCATCATGCGTCACAAATCTCAGCTGTCTCTAAGCCTTTTTGTATATCCTTCATATCCTACTGGACCTCTTTGAGGTGTACTTCCGGATAGATGATGGATTATATTTTTTAGAAGCTTGACAACCACTGTCATTCTTATTGGTTATCTTTATAGAGAACTATTTATATGAATTGTTATGGTTCTACACATGTAAGCGTGGTCGTCTTGATCGAAGGAGAACATCAAGAGAACATTTTGCAGCTGAACTTGTCCAAACTTGGCTTGGAATGTTCAAATATGTTTAATTTCAATAGAAACAAAAAAAATCTTCCTTGCTGTCTTCGGTGCTGATAGCCTCTTTTTGAATTCTTACAACGGTTTTATCTAAACTCATTTTAAAAGCGGCAAATTAATAGAAAATTTATATATTCACTTATTAAATAGTCCTCAAAGAATTAAAATGTTAGAATGCATTTTCTAATGGGAATTTTCCCGAATTAAAAAAAAAATATCTTTGTAATTGGTCATGTCAAAGATGCTAGAGTAATTTCTTTCCAAATTAATATATTTCTTCACCTTGTACACTGCATCATATGATTTACTGGATATTCGTTCATGACTTTTCGTATAGAATATATATATATATATATATATATATATATATATATATGGTTTATAAAATAAACTTTTAACCTCGATGAACATTCTATGCTATCAGACATATAAATTTTGGCTGCCGATGGTTTATCCACCAATGTATTCGAGATTATTAAGACTGAAAATATTTCTGGCCGTTTATCTCAATAACAAGATGCCAATACGTCTGGATAAAATAAAACGATTACAATATAGACCACATCCGCTATCTAAAAATATTTCACGGTATCATGTGAATTATGTTTTAGCGCTCTAAGTAGTGGGCAGGCTATTTCAAAATATTTGATTGTGTCTGGCCTAAAACCTATAAAGAAATTTCTGGATCGGTTTGTAGCACTTATTCTTGCATTAACACAAAAAGAAAACACCAGGAACTGAGAACAAATAATTATTTCTTAATAGCTAACCATAAAGCATAATCTTAAACCATAATATATTTTATTGGCAACGGTTACTGTTATTTGTTATTCGATCATAACTCCCCATTGGTTAAGTTTAAACATTACATTTTGAGAAATAACCTGTCAACTACATATTTTACGTTGTTCGGTAAAATAAGGTTCAACTTTAGAATAAACATTATATTCGTTGCAAAAAAAAAAAAACTCAAACTGTCCTAATTATTAATTCGTCTGTTCCGTTAATTTTACATGAATATCTTTTAAAAATTGAATTAACAATGTTTGAAAAAGGGTGGTTTACGCTAAAATTCACATGATTCAAATCCATCTGAATAATTTTAACAACTCATCGGAGAAAGCAGTTGTTTACAACTGACAGTTTAAATATTGAATAAGTAAAACATCATGGAAGATATCCATATGGATGTCTTGGGCTGACGAAGTTATCTAAGAACATTACTCGAATTTTCATTTTAATATTTTAGTATTGTAACAGTTTGCGTTGTTGGACGAAGCTTAATCGATGTCCAATTTCCTTGTATTCTATGCTAAATATGTTAGAGATGATCTATACACTCATGTATTTGAAGTGTTCAATATATAATTAAACATCTTGAATACTTAAAATAGATACAGAGCAATGTACCATCACGGCTTTCATTCAAATTCCAGATTTTTTTTTTCTCGAAAGATATATTTTAATTCTTATTTCATTGAATACTTTTAGAGGATGCTGAAGTTTTGTTCAAGTACATTTCTTATTAGTCATTTTCAGCTATTTTTATCCATTCTCAGATAATGCATTTTCCATTTATTGAGTTTTGATCATGACAGCTCCGTTTAAATTTTCGCGCCCTCATTGACATATTCTTTTAAGAATTGCAATATCACATTAACACGGTGGAGTAATGGATAGCGGCTCGGATTGAAGAATCGGAGTGTTCGAATTCTTTACATTCTCTTACGTGTTAATACGCTTGTGAAAGGTAGGAATTCTCTTCTTCTCCCTCCAGCTATGGGAAAATATCAAGACAGACCGGGTTTTGTTGTCTTGGATGGCAACTAGTCTAACGCAGAAAGAAATGACAACCTACTGCGGAAAAAAAATCTGTTTCGTCAGTCATGTATCGAGAGATACATGATCGCCTAAGCGTGTATCACGCATGGCACATAAATGACTGAATATCAATATTCACAGTCTTGATTAGATTCACACATTCATTGATGTAAACCTATTTCGCAAACACGATGACTCATACTCTTCAATATGCTTAATTCTAGCAAATTCAACTGCATAAGATATCCATGCTGGCTGCTTTGCCTTGTGCGGTAAAATCGTCATTAAAATCGATTCAAATTAATTTAATACTCGATGGTTATATTGCGGTTTGTGATATAGAATATTATATTTAATTCAAAATCGACTTCTGATTGACCCCACCCCTAGAACTGAGGCTCCGTTGAGTAATTTAAACATGACCTCATCGATGGATGTAGACACCTTCTCCAAATTAGACTCCGACAAGGTTAACGCGCTCGTAAACTGGTACCAGTCCTCTCCAAACTATATAACTAATGCCCCACTGAAAATTGCTTTCCAGTCCTCATCTGTCTTTAACTAATCTGGTGACCCTTCTGACCGATCTAACTACCGCCATATAACACTGCTACCACTCTTCAGCAAAGTCATCGAGGCTTTAATCAACGCCGAAGTTGTTAAACAACTTACATCGCATGATCTGTTCTCAGACAAGCAGTATGGTTTCCGCTTTCCCGTCCACTGCTGACGTGCTCACGACCATAACTGAATTTCTATACCAAGCACTTGACAATAACGGAGAAGCTCGAACCGTAGCTTTAGATATCTCTAAAAACGTTTGATAGGGTCTGCCACGCTGACCTTTTTCGTAAGATTCAGTTATACGGCATTACAGGACTTTTATTTGAATTAATAGAATCATTCCGGTCAAACCCTGAAGTGCAGGTCGTCTTAAAATGGTTCTCCTCCAATTACTTTCAAAAGAACGCTGATGTTCCCCAAGCTCTATCCTGGGTCCTACACTATTTCTGTTCTTCATCAATGATCTTCATGATGTCATCAACTCCCAAGTTGGCATCTACGCTAATGACGCTATTATTTACTCCTGCCTTAATAGTAGATCCGGCATCGTTGACAAAATTAACCTGGACGTAGGCCTCGAGAAACTCCTACAATCTGTGGTTGATTGAGGCAGGTAATGGCTTGTAAACTTTAATAATTCTAAAACGAACCTGCTCTCAGTTACGGACCACAGTGAACCCTTCCTACCTCCCATCAGTATGACTGATGCCCAATTCAGGAGAGCGCCTATTTGCGCCTGCTAGGTATCAAGCTGTCCACTGACCAAAAGTAGAATAACTACATTGAACCTAGAGCTTCTACCGCAAGGAAAATTGGTTCTCTGTGTCGCGCCAGAAAGATTTTCTCGCCTGTGTATCCTTCAAATCTACAAATCAACTACTCATTACTACATGGAATACTACTGTCATATATGGTCTGGTGTCGCGTTATTCATCTTAAAGTCCTCGACAAAATGCAACAAAGCTTGTTGCTCCTAATATGTCAAACGGTCTGTAGTTGCTATCTCATAGACATGCTGTGGCTTACTTCTGTCTTATCTACAAGTACTTTCATGGCAACTGCTGCGACAAGCTACTTTCACTGGTTCCCAAACTGCATGAAATTTAGCGTTCTATTAGTTTGGCATCTCGGCCCCACCATTACACTGTCGAAACAACTAAATGTAGGCATTTCTACTCCAACAGATTCTTATCTCACCCCTCCCGTCAGTGGAACTCCCTTCCTATCACTTGATTTCCTGATAGCTATAATCTTCAAACATTCAAATGTAATGTCAATCGACATCTGATAACATGACCTTGATCCCTGTCCTTCTCTTAATCTTTTTTCCCAAACACTCATCTTTAATCTAACTCTCACTCTCTGTAATTCCTTGTGTGCTAATGACATTCCTGTCTTGCTGTGTGTGATTTGCTTAAACACACACCCACGGATATATATATATATATATATATATATATAGCCGTCTGATAATAGGTATGTATTTGTGCTTCGACAATACGTATCGCAGGCGGTAGGTCATTCATATATTATTAACAACAACATCCAGAATGTATTCACATGCCTGCAGTTAGCCAGTGATTTTCTGTGTATCACGCATCTTCACATGATGGTCTGTAGAACATTCTACCAAGCCAACCGTCATGCACCTTGGTAATTTGAAAGAGACTGTGATCGCCATGCCATCATTAGTGATATGTCACACACTTCTTCATCTCTGTGCGGTGTCGTTTCAGGGCGCTAGCGACCATGGCACTCCAAAATTTCATGTCTTTCGTAGCTTTGTATTTTTTACTCTTTCTCCTCAACCCTGTTCTACCACTCATTTATTTTACTTGTGTTTTAGGTTATGTGTTGTTTTCCCCTTGATTGAAACTGTCACGTGAGTATCAAATTTACCAAGCTCTCTTTCCTCATTATGATACCAAAACATTCCACCTGTTTCTTTCTGATTTCAACTATGTTTCCATTTAGTTTCTATTTGTTCTGAAACTACGTTGATTATCACATGTTCAGTCTATCGTATTCACAGCATCTTTCTCTAGAATCCCATTTCTATTGTTTCAAGTCGTTACTTCATGCGTGAAGAGATTGTCCAGCATTCAGCGCCATATTGGAAGACTGATATTACAATACAGTAGCCATTTCTTTACTTGTGACAGAATTTTCCTGTCACTTTGTCTTGATTTTAGAAGGCATCTTTTGATATTACAATTCGACTTCGGATTTCAGTGCCTCACTTTCTGTTCCTGTTAAAGCACTTTCCAGATATTTAAAATCATTGTACTTTTTGATTTTAGTATATTTAGTTTGTAATTTGCATGCCGATCTGTTCCGTTACACTTGCATCGTAAATGCGTATAATGCCATTAACACTTCTGCTGCTAACTACGGAGATGTTCGTTTTCCTTATCTTGCTCCAGCTGGCTAAGTACGGAAACCTACGTTATTTTGCATACCGCTTGGTATGAGCGTCCCGTTGCGCCATCTATCGTCAAATCACAAAGGACAATGCTTCAAAAGATATCATGTGTATACCCATTACTGGTCTGGTAAGTCATTCCCAGGTATATCCATGAAAATGGAATGATGTAAAACACACTGGTGCCAGTTTTCTGTCTAATAAAATATGTAGGTTGAAATGTGGCATTTTCTTTAAAAATGGCTGGCCGGATGGGGGCAGCACTGGGCAAAGGAGTAGCAGTGAAAGTGTTAATTATTTAATGACATTAAACGTGTGAAACAAAAACCCTCAACACAAATCTATGTGAGATATCCTTTATAATGTGAGATATCGTTTATAATTTATCTATTACGGAAAAAAATCTACATCGCCAACGATTAATTTAGAAAACTTTGTGATTTGATCAAATGCCATCCATATCAATCTAGTAACATGTGCATTGTGGTGTATTGGCACAAGATTTAATTTGAATGAGAAATCGAGTTCAAATTCCAATAGTTTTTTTTTTTTTTGCATTATCTTACACACAAATACACTTGGGAAACCGATCACTCCATCATTCTTCTTCCGCTATAATTTTAAATCATACGACAGCCTAAGTTCGGTAGACTTGGTTGGCAACCACTCTACCGCAAATAAAAAAGGTAACCTACTCCGGGAAAATCGTTTGCATAATCAGTCATGAATCGAAAGAGACATGATCAGCAAAGCGTGTATCAAGTCTGGCACTTAACTGACAGAGGTGGTTATTAGTAACTCGAATGTAATTTATTTTAGAATCGACTAAAACTTGACTGTTCCCGAACAGCTCATTTCACGCATCTTTTTGTAAACCCCTGCATAAGTTCTACGCTACCAGTGAGTAAAACATCTATCATTCTAAAATCTATTTTTGCATGATGTTTTTCAAGAAACAGTAAAAGCCAAATATTGCCACTGTTCAACACTCACTTTACCGAAATCTAATGCCATCGATCGTCACCACTTTGACTGAAATAGACTAGACGTGTGGATTACTGCTTATCTGAGTTTTTTTTTTTTTTTATTGATAGATTTTTTTTTTTGTTTTTTTTTATTTTATTATTCTCTCCGGACGAAAGCAAATAGCTATATCCAGATGCCCACTTTAAGAAGGCCAATTTTCAGTTAAGACATTTTATATCTTGAAACGTAGTTCCCCGAAGGAAATAACTTAAAACTATGATCGATAGAAAACTTTAGTATTCTGAAAAGCCAATGTGTTTTTCTCTCAATCAATGATATTCTGTAAAAGAGTCACATATTTACAGATTTATTCAAAGTTATGTAAAAGTGTTTTAGTGATAATTATCGAAAGTCAAAATGCACGGTTCTATATATATATATATATATATATATATATATATATATATATATATATATAATCTAATGAAAATTATTTAATTCAGAGACAAAGTAACTTGAATAGCATAGATAGATAGATAGATAGATAGATAGAGAGAGAGAGAGAGAGAGAAAGAGAGGTGGAGCATTTGGCTAAACTATTACGTTATATCAATCAGAACTCAGATTAAATCTGATATTGTTATATCACTTTAGTTAAAATGTACAGGAATAAATCGATCTGTTTGCCTCACAGTTATGGAATAAATCGTTGATGAAATGCACAAACCTTTCTCATTAACATTTTAATGAACAAATCGTATTTACTGCAACAATATGCCTGTTTATTTCATTTATCTAGACTATGTAGTTACACATATATTTACATCCCAAACCATAAAATTATTTTGGAATTGTCAGTCTCTCTCTCTCACTCCCTCGCTCCCCATTTCTCTCTCCTCTCTCTCTCTCTCTCTCTATAAATATATATATATATATATATATATATATATATAGATAGATAGATAGATAGCTACTCGTATTCGAGGATACCCGATTACTAGGGCGGTTGGCTAATGCCTATTGCAGATAGCGTATATATATATATATATATATATATATATATATATATATATATATATATATATATATATATATTTGTTAGACAGAACACATGCAAATCTGTGATTGTTCAAAACAAAAGCCAACCTGTGGTTTCTACTGCAACTGCGTTGTGCAAACCTTAGAGATTCAGGAGAGATCGCATTATCTAGAATGATCAACAATCAAAACTAGAGAAGCACAATCAAAAGCCTCGGTCCCGATGACTTTCGTCTTCGTTCTAGCATATATATATATATATATATATATATATATATATATATATATATATATATATATATATATATATAAGTTATGAAGAACTTGGTAAACCGAATTGGTAAATCCAAGGAGATGAAATCCTGAGAGCTCAATGTGAAGAACAGAGCTAATATTTAAAGAAAACAGACCATTTTTAAGGTACCATTACAATAATTTATTTCACCAAAATCCTTAACACTTCCAACAATGAAATGAGAGGAAAAATGTGATTCACATTTTTGTGAAATAAATTATTGTAATGGTACCTTAAAGTGGTCGGTTTTTCATTAAATATTTAATATATATATATATATATATATATATATGTGTGGGGTGCTTTTATTTAGTATATATTTCATTTCTATTGCTTCCAAATATATATATATATATATATATATATATATATATATATATATGAAATGCTGGATGACTTGGCAAATCTAAAACAACAGTTGTCTGATTAAGGCAAAATTATATAATTTATTATGTGAAGAATTTCGGCAAATATTTTCTCGCAGACGCCCAATTAATATTTCTTCATTTCTAGATTAAAATTTGCAGAAGTCATTTAAATGTAGTTCTTAAAACTTCTGTAATTTGTATTTCTTTTTAATTTCTCCTTCATCAGACATTCCTTGCGCTGTTTCTATCAATTTAGAGGGGCTGTGTGTTCTCTTAGCATGTATATGAGCTTCTTTCTGACAAGATGACAAAAGAGTAAAACAATTCGCCACAACGACCTCCACACGTTTATATGCTCAGAAAGGGAAGAGATTGATTTCTTTAATTCCCAGTTGTGAATTAAAATGCAATATAGTTATTAATCTCTAACCTTGGAGAAGACCAAATGTAAACACTATTCTATCTTTCTGTAGAAAATATCTCAATTCAAACAAAATAAACTAAATTGAATATGCAATCAGCAAAAATCGCAGACATCTTTATGGGGGGTTGCTTAAAAAATAACAATCAAAGATGAATACGCAACATATTTCAAGTCCCCTATTTTACAATATATTTGTCCATCCCATTTTTATTTATTGAAATATTAAAAATGATATGTTTTGTGTTAGTAAGCGTGGTTGAACTTTCTTCTAGGTACTGCTTGTATGACAGATAAGAAGGCATCAACACGAAGTTCAGTTGTGTCTTTCGACAGACCTGAAAAATCAAATAGGGAAAACTATGGAAATAAAATCATAATTTTCGTTACTGGTTTGCAAATTTCCGGTAGATATCAACGTTGTACGTTTCGGGAAAATATAATGATTCGATGTATCTCAACTGACACAAAATATAAGTTTCCATTTTGTCAAGAGACATACACTATTTCTCACTATATATATATATATATATATATATATATATATATATATATATATATATATATATATATTCTCTACAATTTTGAAAAAGAAACTCTGGAATGTTAAGAAACTCTTTAGCTGAAAACGTATTCTATTTTCCAATAAGGAACCCTAGGAAAAAAAATATTGTACAACGAAGAGCAGGCCTTTTTTATACGGTCACGATAATCAGCAAAAAAAATGTCGTCAGTTATATTAACATGTTTCCAATTTTGATTTTCTTGCAGGTAAATAGTTATAAACACCCTAACATCTACGTAGACAAAAATACTCGTAAACGGAGAAAGAGCAAGACGCGGAATCCACAAAACAAGTATGATTTATTATTTGGTTATCATATGGTGTTGGATAAACGAGAGATAGAAATACTGAGTAAAACTTTTAATTTGGGGTCTAATGTAGATTAAATATGGCTCATGATCCGACAGAATGGTAAGATAAAGGATAAGTAAAGTCTATACAGTCTTTCTAGTTTGTTATGTTTAGAGATATGTATGTAATGAATGTTCAGATAATTCGTTTGGAAAAATACAAGAAGCATCTTGGTTTTTCTTAGCTTCAATTTTATTGAGTACTAAAAGATATATATTCTTATTATGGCCCGAAAAATAAACGGAGATGAAATTTTTTTGACGCAGGTGTTAACAACTTGTCCGTGTGAACTACTTGTCTAATAATGAGAATGTCATGTGTTTGTTTGTGTCGAGGGGAAAAGTGGAGTTGATTCACTTTGCGTTAGAATGAGTGAATTAACGTTAATTATAATTGTTATAATTATTTTTTTGAAAATATAATTATTTTTATGGACACAGCAATAGCATATTCTAATAGCATTCCCAATCGATACAACGTCAACGGTATTTTTTACTTCTTTTAAAGTAAGGTACAATATTGAATTGTCCAAATGCTTATTTCTAGAGACTCTTACTGAAATGCTTTATGGCATTAAATATATATTCCATTTTTCGCAATATGCAAATATTCCTAAGATGAATCTTGAATAATAATTATGACTTGAGTATAATTTATTAATATTTTGAATAGAGTTTTAAATATAAATTTGAATAAAAGCATTTTGCTTTTGTAAAACAAACCTTAAATATTGAATAAAGATCTATATAATTATAAGAAGTCATTTACATTTTCAACAATTTTTAGTGTCAACGAGATTCATCTAATGTAATTTTAAGTCACAGATTCTTTGATTAAGTTAGAATCAACACAAGCAGTTTGCTTTTTTATTACTGTCAAAGGTTTAACCTGCGGCCCAAGCCAAACTTAAAATCCATAGCGCCGTTTATTCGTTGAGAAATGTGTCCTCACCCGTGACATTGAAGATAAATCCGGCCCGCTTGAACTTTAGAAACTATTTCTGCGTCTCAGTGTTCTTGTTGGGAAATTGCGATGTCACACCATTTTCCCATTGTGAAATATATCTCCACCAGAAGAGCTGAGAAAAATAAATAGGGCTCCCGCAGAAACATACAAGTATCCCCCGACATCTAGAATTCATGTTAGGAATAATTTTAAGTAAGAACCTACATATTTTCGTGATTTTCCACACTATTAGACTATCTCTGATTGAGACAAGTGTAAAGGTTTGTATACAATGTTGTGTATACAATGTTGTGTATACAATGTTGTGTATCTCTTTCAGAACCAAGCATGTTTGTCATTCATTTTCTTTTAGTTATTCTGTGCTATATGTGTATTTTGGTGTAATATATCACGGATATAATAATGTCCATGATGCAGAAAATGCAACTAAGTAAATATTAATTTATTGCCTATCAACTGCCAATAATCAATAAAAAAAATTGATTTAATCAAAATAGATAATATATATATATACTGTCCTGATTTAGAGACTTCTCTCCACTTATACGATATCATCAAATAAAAAAAAAACAACCAGTCGGTTTTCTGTGAGGTACGAGTATTTTGATAATTTATATATATATATATATATATATATATATATATATATATATATATATATATATATATATATATATATATATATATATATATATATATATATATATATATATTTGTTCATAATTAATAAGAAATGAAACAAAATATAATATGGTAAATATATTGCCAATATTCCTGTGTTGTATTTACGAGATTGAACAAGAAGTAATGTTCATAATAAAGAGATGATTTTTGAATATTACATTTACTATTCAGTACACTGCTGTACTACATAAACTTGTAGATATAAATAATAACCATTAGAAATGGTGGAAAGTGATAATAAAGCTTTCTGTAGTTGATTGATTCACACCCAATACACGTCTAGGATACATGAATTTCTTAGCTTCTGATTTCCGTTTTGTGAACGTGTTGAAACGGTCGCCAAATGAGGAATTCTGCATCGCTATATAATATGTCAAGTCTTTTGTGTGTTATGTTTTAAAATATTTTATTTATTTTTACTCCGAGAGAGCGCAGAGTCCCGTACATTGTATATTTGAATTTTCCGGTTGAAAATACCAATTCCATGAAAAACCAAGGTACTAAAATAGAATTAAAAAAAATAAATTCATATAACCCGAGGTATTACAGACAGCCTTAAAGATAAGTTCCTTGAGGATTTCTTCATCTGTTGACTTTTGTTGCTCTAGTCATCGTATTGACCACATTGTGCATACAAATCTGCTCGACTTAAACGTGTTTAATTCTAGTAATTGTTTTTTTAGACGTTATCGATACGTGGTATTATTATTGCATAGATTAGTCGACCCTTCGTTTTTTTTCGGAGGGTCATAATACTCAGCTGACACTAGCTACATTTTTCTCAGCACATAAACATTTCTATGCAGTGCTGCCACCTGCACACAGCCCATAATATCACGTATCTCTCTGCCTTAGAATGATTCCCTAATTTTCCCTAAGAGGTCTTAGACCGTCAGTATTTTCTCCTGTTCCGACTTCAGGTTGTTCTTATACTAAGGAATGGTAATATGTATTAAAACATATTTATATCAATTCGTCTACATAATTGTCATTTTATTTGTTGTTGTTGTCGTTATTATTATTATTATTATTATTATTATAACTATTATTAATATTATTATTATTATTATTTTTATTATTATTATTATTAATAATAATATAATTATAAAAGCTAGCATTAATATGTTTCTAAAATTCCATTAAGGAAATAACCACTTCATGAGAATATTCATTCCAGAATACCACCTCATTATAACACGTTTGTACTAGCGAGAGCTCTTCTAAATATAAATGCCTTACTTGAGGAACCCATAATAAACTACAAAGGACTATCATTTCTATTAAATTACCATGACTGCATTTAGATTGATTATGGACCACTAATTTCAAAACGATTTCACCCAAACCATTTGTAGTCGCAGTTCGACTTCCACACACAAACTCTGAGTTCTCACGTGCATTTTACAACTATATGCATATTCTGAAAGAAGTGTGCCAATAAATTATTAAAATCGATAGAACATTTCAATTTAGCTAAAAGTACAAAATTGAAATAAACACTTTATTGATTTCCCAATTCAGCCAAATAAAGCATTTATTTTGACAAAGAATAAATGTCTTTGCTTTTTAAATGAGTCTTCAATATTATGCAACGTCAGAATGATAAAATCGGCAGTTGTTTCTTCTGAGGAGATGAAAAGAAAAAAAAAAAGAAACTCGTACTGAATTGTTGTTGCAGAAAAGATAAACGCATGATTTATTTCAATCTTCAACGTGTTTTTACATAATTATAAAATTATCTTAGTTATAAGAAAAGCAAACGACGATTTATTTGTCGTTATTTAAAAAAAAAGAATTTATATATTTTAGAAATAATTATATTAATTTAATCGTTACAACAAGAGGCGAAATGAATTTATGTAAGATACGATTATAAATAACGTAAACTGAGATGAAACTATGTAATATTAAATATAACAAAAAAATTATGATTGAAGCTTGCTTTCAGAGGTTAATATATAGAAGAAGAAATGAAATACTAGAGACTATCTTTATATTTGAAGACTTCACTGTAATATGTGGGAACACACATATTATAATAAGGCCAAGGACCGATAAAAACGACATTTCATTCTTCTCAATATTTAAATATCTGTCGGAACGCAAAAAAAAGATCCTTCCATATATTACCCAGTAGAATAATTTCTTTCGTTATAACTTTGACTGGTACAACCGTTCTATTCTGAACGGTACAACCGTTCCATTCTGAACGGTACAACCGTTCCATTCCGAAGGGTACATCTCTTTAGATACCGCTGCCATTAGATTTTACTTGAATCAAATTATTTGAGAAATTTTCGTCTTCTAATTCGAATGGTAAACAAAATAAGAAAGAAAATTTAGAAGACTCAAAAGCATAGCATGCATATATATATATATATATATATATATATAATCCTCAGACAGACTGTTTCGCTCATCAGTGTGATTAGACATCCGATTGCTTCAAGCCGAGATCGAAACCTGTCTGATTTGTCACAATTCAGCGATTCTACCAACCAAGCTGTCATCGCACGGCAGAGCGGAATGGAAACTTTAACGTTTTACTATGCGAAAAAGTAGGAGAGATCGATTCGAGTAGAAGAGCATTGCATTAGCAGCAGCTGCATATATATATGTTCTGAACAAAAATTTAAAGCTATAATTATTCCTGCCACTGGGGTGTATATTAAGATTTTTTTTTTGTTTTATTATTTCATTTAGGTCCCTCGACTAGTTTCGGTCAGAACAGAACTACAGGAATGATTGACTCTTTGAGAAGAAAGTGAAAAGTTTCTGTTGTTTTCATTTGTTTGTTTTTATATCGTTAAATTTGATCAGTACTTGTGTTAGTAAAACATCTTCTTGAAGTTGTATTTCAGATAAAGGATGGTAGATTCCTGACTAGGAATTCCCTTCTTGGTCCTTTTGACAGTTTTATTGGTTGCTCTGGAATATGATGTGTGTGTTAAGTGTATGTTATCTTTTAGTTATTTGAGCGTGTGTGATGTGTATATATTTTTGTGTGTATACAAATCTGAGCCCTTAACATCTTTGCAAGTATATCTGTCTTGTTTAATGGGGTTTTATATTAATTCTAACTGTTATTAAATTTGTGGTTAAGCAAGTCTGGACGAAATGTTTTGAGCCGCAAAACCCATTTGTTCTTCATGTTCCACTAGTATTTTTCTAAGTATATTTTTCTTTTTCTCTTTTTTCAATTATAGTGAATATTGCATGGCTTTTAAACTCATTTCTTTGGGGGTTTTTTTCTAGGAGGAAACGTTTTTCTACAGGTAATAATCTTTCGTGTGGAGCCAACTTGATCAGATTCCGATAATTATTAATTGTGTAGTGGAAGACACATTCAGATTTTCCCACATATTTTTAACTGGCACAGTGTTCATTCTAATAGGTATATTATGTTATGTCTTCTAAAGTTAGAGTTGTTATAGATTTTGAAAGAGGATTTAGCGATTGTGCTGCTGAACGAATAGGTATGTCTAATGTGGTTACAATATAGGGTCTTTTTTTGTTGTTACATTGTTGGCAAAATATTGTATATATGTGTATGTGTAGGAGTGATATATATATATATATATATATATATATATATATATATATATATATATATATATATATATATATATATATATATATACAAAAAAAAAATTGAACGGTATTTATAAAATTGACAATAACAATGATTCGGGGTCGCATAGTATTTGCATAATGTACGAGTAAACTTAAACCATGAGGAATTTTTTTTTTAAGCATTACGCCCCAAGCAAGGCGTGAAGCCGCTAGGATGCAGGGGGTTGCGGAAGATTTGGAGCGAGAGCAGATAGGAATGATAGGAGAAAGGATGAGGAGAAGGATAGTGGGTAGATCAAGGTAACTGGAGATGTCGATTGACATTACATTTGAATAGTTGGAGATTATAGCTTTCAGGGAAACAGTAATTGGGGAGGGTGTTCCACTGGCGAGATGTGCGAGGTATGAAGCTACTGGAGTAGAAGAGACGGCTACATTTGAAAGTTTCTACAGTGTAAGGGTGGGAGCGGGATGCCAGCCTAGTAGGGCGCTTGAATTCATGGAGTCTGGGAACCAGTGAAAGCAGCTCATCGGAGCAATTACCATGGAAGTATTTGTAGAAAAGACAGAGAGGCGACGGCGCGTCTGTGAGAGAGTGACTGTAGACGAGACGCCAGATCAGGGCCAATTAGATTACATATCCGTCTCTGGATCTTGTCAAGAACTCCGAGGTAAGCAGAAGGTGCTCCAGCCCATATATGGCAGCAATACTCCATGCAAGGGCGAATGGTTGATTTGTATATTTGAAGTATCGATTCAGGGGAGAAAAATTTCCTGGCGCGGCACAGAGAGCCAACTTTCCTCGCGGCGGAAGGAGCCAACAAACGTACCCACCTCCTTGCAGAGTTTAATTTCGCTTTTTCCTTTCCTTGAATGGTTGCCTCGCAAGTCTAAAAAATCTCGGCTTCTACCAAAAAGACAGCAGTTGAAGAAAAATGTCTTCTTGTATTTTCCAACAGCGTTAGTAAAAATGTGTGCGTAAGACCTTCGACCGGAGTTCGAACTCGGCTGGCTGATTCTACTTTCGGAGCCGATTACAGTTGCACCACCAGTAGAGCAATATTCCATAATATATCGAATACCGTATTATTGTTCTGAAAAAATTCCGTCCGAATATAGTGACGTGTGAGAAAATTATGATTGACAATCCTTTGATAATGAAAATTATTCTCAGTCATCTACAATTACTTTAAATCAGAATTGATTGTACCTCAGTCTCAGAGGCATGTCTGTCAGTTTTAATGTCCTGTCCTTCTTATCGAGTGTGTTCTATTTTGGTGTAGACTATAAATCTAATTTTTCACTTGAAGTGTTTTCTGACTCGGAATGACTCGCTTTATGTTCGGCTATTCTTACCACGTTGTGTTCGTATAAAAGCTTTTTAAGTGTCCACAAATTAATTTCCAACAGTCTGCATTGTATAAAGTAAAAGCAGGTGCTTCTCATTTTAAAAATCTGGTATGTAATTAAACTTTCAAATAACATTTATCCTCATTAGTATAAACAATATTTCACCAAATATTCTATTCATAAAATCAAGTGCCCACGTCACTAGTATCACGAGCGAAAAAAGTACCATAATTATTTGTCTATAATATATAAAACCATGCATATTATATTGCCTATAATGTATAAAACGATTAAATTAATGATACAAAATTATAGGTAAATTTTTAGAATTAGTTTCGTCAAGTTCATACTGATTAAAAATTAACATTCTATATAAATCACATTACCGGAAACATCTCATTAAAAGAGAGACTCTTTATATTAAACAAATCTCTCCCACCATTAATCTCACCTTATTAACAGTGGGAACGAAGTGCTGACAACTTTTTCAAAATAGAAAGATTCTCACTCAAATTCCAGCCTCGCTCAACATGCGAAGATTGGAAAAAAACGCTACTACTAGTATTGAAACAGCACAAAAATAAAATAGAACTCATTCAAAACATGAAATGAAATTGACAACACCTAAAACAAAGGACTTTGAAAACATTATCCACTCCCTTACTGCCACGAAATGGAAAACTGTAAGAATGTTACCTAAACATTAAATAAATCTTCTTGTTTGTCATATTTAACGAAAGATGTTTAAAAAAGTATTGATGCATTAGTGCACATATATATATATATATATATATATATATATATATATATATATATATATAGAGAGAGAGAGAGAGAGAGAGAGAGAGAGGGAGAGAGAGAAAGAAAGAACAGTAAGATATATAATCCGGTGTTCTTATAGATATTTTTATTTTTACAAAATAGTGCTCATTGTAAATTTACATTGCATAATATTATAAATTAATTGATTTAAAATATGTCTTTTTCGCTACAAAGTTCTAACCATGTTTCAAAAATGGAAGCTGAAAGTGACGAATTTAATTTTGTAATTAAATTAAAGACATTAGTTCCATTTCATCCTCAAGCGAATTTTGAAGTAACTTTTAAAATTACTGGGTTTTGAAGCACAGCAAAAATCACAGCAAAAATTATTAAAACGTGAATTATGATTTTTGTTGTGTCTTAAATCATTGCAGTGTCTTAATCATTAAAACGTGAATTATGATTTTTGCTGTGATATTAAAACCCAGTAATTTTAAAAGTTACTCCAAAATTCGCTTGAGGATAAAATGGAACTAATGTCTTTAATTTAATTACAAAATTTAATTCGGAGCTTTCAGCTTCCATTTTTGAAACATAGTTAGAACTGTGTAGCGAAAAAACATATTTTAAATCAATTAATCTATAATATATATATATATATATATCTATCTATCTATCTATCTATCTATCTATCTATATATATATATATATATATATATATATATATATATATATATAGATAGATAGATAGATAGATAGATAGATAGATATATGTATGTCTACTGATGCATAAAATTTATATAGTATTTAGAGGAAACACAAGGAAATATTCATACAACGTTGCAATAAAGCTTTGTCGAATATCAACTGAGTGTATTAGAACAAATTATAAGGAAACAAACATGACAGTAACAAACAACATAAAATAAGAATAGGCATCGCTACTAGGAAAATGGTAATGCTCACAAATTGATGTAACTCTCATAGCTTCATTGACATTCACATAGTTGTATTAGAGTTTTGCTTAATAAGGATAGGAATAAGTTGCTTAAAAATACAGGGTTTATTCAATGATTTAAGCTGTTTGTACTCTATTTCTAAATATGAAGACACATTTTACCGGATAAAAGTTAAAATTTACTTACCATGTACAATACAAATACTAAATTGTTAGACGTAAACTTCATAGAAACTACGTTTGATAAAAAATAATGAGGTTATTTATTATTCATTCAATATTATACAACAAATATTTTACAAGACTTATTGTCATAACTATGCACTGAAACCAATCAATCTCTATAGATCACACATTATGCAATGATAGTCTGTGATCACAATTCCGCTTTGAGAATAAATATTCATTTATCAGATATGTTATTTAGATATTTATCTGGATAGCTTCTCTGTGTGCCCATGTCTGGGCTTTTGTGCCTATGTGTGAGATAGTGAATAATAACTATGATACGTGAAATAGATATTCACTAACATCTGTTATAAAGAAACAACTCTGCTTATGAATATGTGCTACATCTGGAAACAATGGTTCTGATCGGGGGATTGGGGTTTTGAGGAGCGCGAAACAACCAATTTTTTGCTGTTTTTGGAGGTGCAACTTGAGCCGGGGTTGGAGAATCTCTTCGGGTCCCAGGTATCTACAAATAGTGACAAAAATCAAATCCTATGTAAGTACACACCCCATATATATATATATATATATATATATATATATATATATATATATATATATATATATAAGCAATATATTTTTATATAAAATAATAGTAAGCATACAAGTAATATATTTTTATATAAAATAATAACCAATAATGCCTATTTATAGTTAAATTACCGACAATACATCAATCAACATGAAGGAATAATTTCATGAGATTAATCCATGTATTATACTACAATTTCTTTAAAAAAAACGGTATTCCAAAATGTAACTTTAGGAAAACTACAAAATAAAACACATATCTCCGCCTTAGTAATCATGTCACAATAACTTTATATATATATATATATATATATATATATATATATATATATATATATATATATATATATATATGTGTGTGTGTGTGTGTGTGTGTGTGTGTGTATATATATATATATATATATATATATATATATATGTGTGTGTGTATATATATATATATGTGTATATATATATATATATATATATATATGTGTATATATATATATATATATATATATATATATCTATATATATATATATATATGTACGGAAGATGAGTATCTTCTACCAAGTATTCAATTGGGAAAAGAGATTAACATATATCATATTATATTACTTAAAAAAAATGAATCTCAGCATTAAAGGACACATAAGGAGTTGATACGCCGTTAAACAAAATTTGGAGCATTCAATGATTTAAATATCTAGCTCTTCATGAACTGTGATGCCAAGATGCTAACCACTGTAACATGAATGGGAAACCAGTGATATAGCAAATAAAACAAGATGTGTTGACCATGTGATCAACAGTGTAAAGATTCTGTATTCCGTTTAATTGAAGAGATGTGATTATTTTAAGTATATTCTTCGTAACCTCTTCAGCATTCTAAACAGCAGTGCTAGACCAATGTTTATATAGCAACGCAGCTTCTAAATTCGGAATTGGCATTCGGCTAATATCTTACTTGAAAGGCTGATAGATTTTTTGAAAAATAAATCATTGTAACAAATCATCGTCAAATTAAAATCACGACGAAAAATTATTATTTTGGTTGGTGTTTCTTAAAATAGTTGATTACACGCCGAATGGTATTGGCACATTAAAATAATGGTCATTTTCTCTTTCCACCGGTTCAGTTGTGGACTTTTTGTTTGCAACTATTAAATATATAGGAATCAGTCGCTATGAAAACATTTTGATTATATAGTGAATGTGAGTTCGATAACTGTCTCCGAGAATGTGCACACTTGCCCTCAGTGGAAACTTGTGGAATAACTGAAAAGTACTAAATAACAAAATAACTAGACATGATCACTGGACGTGAACAATTTATCACCATTTGGTAAATTAAGGGTTCAGTTAATATTTCCTTGTTGGTTATTCTGGGGAATGCTGGTAGACACAACACAAGAAATTTGGTAGACAAAAAGATGTCAGCCGATCGGACCCTGATCTCTGACAAGTTACGGCGAATGGATATTCTTTTGAGCGATTATTGAGCATCAGACAACGCTCACTCAAGTCGAATTCGCTTATACGATTGATCGCTAAGGATACAAAGAAAAATTGTCAGTTCCCTTTACCCGTACACGAAGGACCTGAATCCTCGTGATACCCCCTAACTTTACAAGAGCTAGATCGGAACTAAAATGGAATATTGCTATCATATTTGTGCAGGATATACCAGTATTATTTAAATTCAAAAGCGGCTACACATCCTTGTGGATAAGAAATAAATTTCCACCCTGCTACCCCTCGTAAACGTCATGTAGCATAACTTTCATTGCTCTGTCACTATTTCCATGAAATGACCTTAGACGAATTACATTCCATATTTCCAATAATTCTAACCTCCACGGCAAAGACCCGCCATTTTAGCAAGTTACACACATTCCCTCCGTATTCCATTGGTGAGAAGTAAGATCCTCTCAATAAGCTTCTTCACGCGGACCACTGTTCTGTGGAACCAATTCCGAAGATGATGTCTTCGCAGTCACTGCAACATTAATCTATTCAAGTAAACGTTTAACTGTTACCTTCCATACATACAAGCATAAACTGTGTCATTTATTTTGTAACGCTCTACTGTAAGAATGCCTTTGTGATGCAGCTGCTTGCGACGGCACTAAATTTTGTTCCTGAATCTTACAAAAAATAAAACACGTGTATTTTTGTTGACTTCGTCAACTGATATTTTCCTTGTTTATTTTTTTTCGCACGTGTGAATTGTGAAATGAGAAAAGAAAGACGACCGACAGTTGTGTCCTAGTGGCAGCTTATTAAACTACCTTCTACCTGGGAACATTAATTCCGTCCGAAACTGGCCGACTCAAGGGGCAGCCCGCATGCTCCGCTTACAATCGTCTTGTTAGCCAAACGAACTCAGCAAAAAACTCGCCAGAAGACCCTCCCGTCTCCGATTCATACAAAAACTTCGGCTTTTGCGTGTCGGAACACTTCCGGAAGCGCCCCAAGAGACTTCCAGAATCAGGTAGGGTCTTCTAGAAGGCGTCATATTTCTTCCGAACCATCTTGAATCAGAAGTCCTTCGTCATATATTTATTTATTTAGCGGATCAGATTTCCAGCTTAATTATAACTAGCATTCGTCGATAGCATTCACCCGTGAAAATCTACTTTATTTCATTTTTTTTCCTTTTCACCGCCACTTTCTTCTTCTTCTTCTTCTTCTTCTTCTTCTTCTTCTTCTGTTACTGCTGCTGCTTCTGCTGTCCTCTCCTCGTACTCCAGTTGCTGTTATTTCTTCTGTGGCTTGACGCTGCTAGTCGATTTGTGATTTCTCGCTGAGGGTTCGACTTTAAAAGGCTATTCGCAGACTGGATGACCAGTTAGCCCACATTTCTATTGTTGCTAAATTTGGTTTTCCCTCATTTTATTTTTATTTTTAAAAGGACCTAATATAAATTTACTCTGCAATTCTTCACCTGCCACCCATTTCATAACATTAACTCTAGTGTCTCTTGGACGTTATTTAGGTTTTAACTCACTGTAAAGAAAACAAACAATCAAACAAAAACACAATGATCCGGACAATATTGAGAGTATAAATAGTGTACATAAAACTTCTTATCTTACTCAATATTTGTTAAAATACGTCTAACTCTGTTCCTGGTTCTAAATTCAACAAGTAACTTGTACAGCAGTCAGGAAACAAAGAAATGTACATAGGTGGTTGTCATCGATTTTACTATGAATATTTTATTTGAAACTGAACAATCGCCAAGATACATGGCATGATTGACAATGCATGCTGCTTGAATATTTCATGAAAATATTCTCTTTAGAGAGTGCAATGGCATTTTCCATGAATTGCAGTAGAAACTCGAAGCATCAAAAAAAAAATCATTTAATATTCAACAGTAATGTTCAAACGTAGAAGTCAAAATATTCACATAATCAAATAATAACTCTAATTTTGATTTTATGCATTCATATGATAGTATATTCTCTTTATAGGGATAACAATACCAGGATAATTTTTCTTTCCAAAGATATTTATCACGTTGCAACGCTTGTGTTTATTTTTCTTGAAAGTAGTTTATCTTACATTTTCAAAATGTTGAAAGCTTCTTACAAATAATTTAATATTTACAATTCTTCTTTTATGCATAGTGTCACTTCAATATCTAGGAGATTATGGCTATTCACCAGTTCATTTTCTTTGTATCCCTAATATTTGTCTCGTTGCCATTCTTTGCAGTACCTCTTCGAACATCAATTTACACAGACTCAATAGTTATGCCATTGACTGTCTCCTGTTTTGTTTTCAGAATGTCCAATGAGTGTCAATTTTTCTATTTCTCTCCAACATAATGTGTCAAGGAACTGTCAATTATGACTTTCAGATTGTAAGTATTTTTTTTATTTCCATTTTACTTAAAGCTTTCTCGTTGCCAACATGCTCTGCCTTTGCAATTCACCGGATTCACCCGAAAAGCATAATATAATACCTCAATTCCCTTCTTCATCCCTGACGAAATTGTTCCGCATACACTGCTATAAATTATCGGAAACTCTATAAATCATCGCAATTCAGAAAGATTTTCTTGGCATCTAATGAGATTTATTGATTCTTAATTTATTGTATGGCTTTTAGAAGGTATTTTCCCCCATTTCAATGCACCTTGTGATTTCTGTTTAAAAATCACATTTACTTAAATTTCTGAACCTCATTGATTTTAACAATTCGTGGCAAGCCACATGTCGTTGTTACCACAAGTTTTCTTTGCATATAATAAATATTATTTATGTATAAATGATTTGAATGAAATTTAAATAACACGCGTGTTTGTAACGTAAGTTATTTTTCCATGGAAGTGAAATAGCTAACCAGTTATTTGTTTTTATTAATTAAGTATCATTTATATCGTACAAAACCTGAATACACATGCTCTTCTTTCTTTTTATGTGCCATGTCCTTTAGGGATATAGGCGATCATGGCTATCTATCACCTTCTATCCCTTGCAGCAACAAGTTGCTTCTCTCTGCTACTTCCCCAATACCACTTTCTCTCATAGAAACTCACTGAGTCAACGGCCAGCTAACTAGAGGCGGTGAATCTATGAAATACCGTGGATAAGCCAACTGGAAATCACTCCGCTACCACTCCCAAGACAAATCATGGTCACAGACACTTACATAATTAAATAACTATACAGAGTTTCTAAAACCGAATCTATCTCCTCCTTTTCTCCATTATATTAAGGAGAATAGCTATTAAACAAATGAATCAGACATTCTATACATTCTCATATATAAACAGCAGTAACTGAAAATTGTATTTTCTCATCGATGACTTCTGAAGCTGAAATATGTGGACAATGATTTCGATTATTTTATAGTTACCAAGCGACATTAACTTCTCAGTTTGGTTTGTATGTGCAGGATGTCTAACGGATAGCAGCTCGGAATTAGAAATGGTAGAGCGGAAATCGAATTCAGTCGTGGTTGTTTCATTCACGTATGTGAAAATACTCTTTTAAAAATGAAGATTTCCTCATTCCTCCCCGGCTATGAGGTAAATATTAGAACATGTTTTGTAAAAATATCATTGTCATCTTCAAATTATTCTTAATGCAATATTATAAAAAGTATGATTCGTCTTTGAATAAACCGAAATGATTTGGTAAGCCGTAAAAATATCAAATCCAAACCCACTTTCTTTGCTAAGAAATATATTATTATATAGTGGATAGAAGGAATGTCAAGTGCAGACCCAATGAACATATCTAAATACAAGTGTTTATAAATGGCGATGGTTCTGGGTTTACTGAACAATTAGAATTATCTCATGCTGTATGAATACGCCCCCTTAGGGACTTAGTGACAATGCTACCACGTTCATCAAGATATATAAACATGCGTTCATCCCTTGGATCAGGTGGTTGGCAGATATTTCGGATTGTACTCTCCTACATTATCCATATATCAGAGGAGATTATAATCGGGTGTTTTCATTTCACTATCCTTTTTTTTTTACTTTGCTGTTTTAATAATTTTACGCCATGCAAGGAAATAAAGCCACTATGCCACAAACGGTTACTGCGTGTAAAAGAATATGAGAATAAGAACTCTAAAACTTAATTAAGGAGAGAGAACAATAAAACACACCCCAAAAAAACACGAAATTACGAAGACAACAAAAATGGAACCAGTGGCCGGAAAACTTCCACAAGCCAAAAATGCAAGAGGAGAAATGGCTAACGCAGAAATTACGGGTACATCTAGCAATATCAACTGTAAAATGATGTGATATAATTGCTAATATACTATTGCTCTTACATTTTTGAAGTCGAGGTACTAAAGATGAAAGCCCATTAGATCAATTTCTGTGAAAATATTTGTGGAAACGGAAGAGGGATGAAAACTATTAAAAACATGATTATTATGCAAAGAACATTGCAGATTTTGTCTTAATTTTTTTTAAGTACATTTCTGTTTTCACTCATCACAAATCTACAAAAGAATTTATTAATTGTTGCATATGAATGTAAGAGCCAGTTAGCTCTGTTTCACTTCTGGATTATTCTGTAGCTTTTCACTTTCACATTAATATCCTTGGGAAATATATGAATGCGTCGTTTATCCAGAACTCGCAGGCTTAGATAGCAGCGTAGACATATCTCTGAAGCGGTCGGCAGCAAACAGCCCTAGATATGGAGAAATCCAAACCTTGAATAAAGCAAGATGAAACAACCCCACAATTCCCAAGAATACATGGCATTTCATAATGACTAGTTGTTACTCCTGTTAGTTTCACCAGTCTTTTGAAAAAGAGAAATTTTTATCTCTGATTTCTTGTTTCCGATTCCTTCCTAAAGACTTTTTTCATTCTATTTCACTCCAGGTAACCCCTTTCATCCCAGTAGCTTTATCACTACCTGGGTTGAATTGATTAAGAACGGCTGCTTTCTCTTCCTATATTTTAATTGAAAATTGAACATTTGGTTCATTAGGCAGACCCTAAAACTGTTTGCTAAAAAAATAAATAAATAAAATATTGAATTGGGGGATAAACGGGAAGGGAAAGCTACTTGACAAATCGTGGAATACGTAATGCTAATGAAATTAAATATGGGAATCTGTGGAGAATAGGTTTATCATGTTTCTAATTCCGAGGAAAGTTAATTTCTTCTTCAGTATAAATAAATGAGAATGTCAGTTTGTCAGTGTCTCACTTTTTCAGTATTACTCCTAGAGGCCGTAGCTCAACATATCATGCAACTTTGCAATCAAACCGAGCCCGTGAGCTAATTAAAACATTCCCGACCTGATCCGGGTCCGCAATCCTGATATTTGCATTTGCAAGTTTTCATTATTGCGACAAATTTTTTGCGATGGATTTTTTTGTAGGATAACAATATTTATAAATTGGAAATAAATTTGGTTATAATTGAAATTAATTACGAAATCAAACGAAAGTCACCCATGAAATAAAAAAAAATATAATTGTTTGCAGGAAAAGTAACGACGTATGTACATCTAACTATCTTTAAATTAATGGCGACAGAAATTATCGTTGAACTTTTAATGGTAAGATTAAATATTAATGCAATACTTTAATACGGCAATTAATATTGAGTTCCTCTGTAGTTTGATTCGCAAAAAGAAATGGAGGACCAGATTTCTACCAAAGAGCAAAGGCTGCAGCGTTTAAAATAAAGTCCCGTGCAAATGAAAACCTAGATTAAACGGCAGCTAGGCGAACTTCCAATCCTAAAAATATCCAAAGACTTAGAGTCTTTCAAACGCCCGTTCAAGAGATTTCCGCATGAACTAGTTGAATTGCCTCCAGATAGGGCGGTTTTTAATTTAGTCATTAAGGTGACCTGTGCCTTAAGAACTTAAACGATCATGGCCCACCCACATCGTCCTGTCCTTTGTATCTCTTAATAAATTTTATTTTTTTGTTATTTCTCCCAAAACCTTTTCTACCAGCCACTTACTCAAGCTGATCAAGTATGTTACGCTATGCTTCCTTCTTCCCCTCTTTCCCTCAATCTGCCTCGTGAGTATCAGATTTTTCAAGCGCTCCCTCCTCATTTTGTGTCCCAAGAAACATATTTTACCGATCAATACTACTTTGGATTTACCGCTTAGCCAAGGGATTTCCATATTTCTTATCTCTACTATATATCTGTGTTGTAATCCAGGTAAAACCTAACATTGCGAAAACTAATTTTCAACGCAAGAATATAACTTCTCTTCGGGAAGTGTCTTAATACAGACTTCGTACAGTTTGGCCCCAGGAAATTTAAGTTCATAAAATCGATAACTAATGATTCAATGAGAGATCCTGAAGAATAAACCAATCGGTGTATCAATCAATTATCAAAACTTATAGACGTTCGTAATATGTAATAAAAATATATTTGTTCTCTATATATAATTTTATTTACACCTGAGCTGGTAAGAACATTAAAAGATTTTAGGATTTACCAGATTCTTTTATTTGCTTCCAGAGTCAAGATTTGTTTGAAATGTCTACTCTTTTCGTTCCTCAAGTTTACACATGTGCAAAGAATTCACAGATGTCGACTTAAAAAAAAAGAATTAAAACGGACATCAATTTAAGAAAATGTGTTTTGTTTCAAATAGTTGTTTGTAAATTCAGTGTCAGTTATTCATTCTTTTTTTTTCATATTTGATTTAACAAAATTTTTCCGCTTCAACAATTCTTGTCAATATTTTGATAGTTAGAAATTTGTATAAAGAGAGCGAGAGAGAATGTATGTGTGTATGCTTGTGTGTGTAGAGAGGGAAGAGAGAGAGATTTTTTGAGTGTAAGAAAAAGAAAAGAAAAGAATTGCAAAGAATTTCTAAGTTTAAACGTTTCCCACATGGACTAGCATTTTAGCTTTTTTTTCCTAGCCGAACAAGTTGATAGAAATACAAAGTGAGTGAAATAGTGAGTTTTGACGAAGAAGAAAACGCATAAAGAGAAAATGTTTAATGGCTAAACTCTGAAGGTAGAAATGCATGTGCCAATTCTGTCCTTTGATCTTGAATGCGTTTTCGAACTTGGTAAAATAATTTATTATAAATTGTATTTTGGAAAAAAAATATTAAAATAACGTATATGTTCTTGATGTGAAAAAAAAATGATGCTATGCCATAATAAAATGAATGCGAATTTGAAATTACAATGGATTTCAGAACATGATTTCTTACATCCCCTACGCATGCCTTCCGATGAATATGTGTGTATATATGGGCATTGTATTATACATAAGTGGAAGCTAACGTTTGTATTGTTTCTCTATATGTAAGCGCAGTGCAAAATCTATGAATTTTTTTTTACAATTTATAAAGAAGAGAAATTCATATATACCAATAATATGAGAAAAAAAATAATTGTATTAATACAATGGTAGGCTTTCCGCACAGTTTATCGCAAAATCCTGCATATTGTACATTGTAAGAATTCCATATATAGGATTCCCTTCAAATATCACCCTGCGTTTTATAGGCCGATTATAATGTTGCTGGTTAGAGGTGAACACTTAAAGAATCAATTTTCAGGCACGAGTACCATAGCTGCATATAATATATATATATATATATATATATATATATATATATATATATATATATTTATATTATGATTAATGATTAAAACAAAATAATATGTATAATATCAAATTAATTTTATAATATCAAAATGATTTCATAATATGAAAAATCGAAATGTACGTATGGATTAATCATCAATTAAGTATATTTTTCCCTTAGTATTTCTTGACAAAATATAAGTTGATTTTAAATGCCAATGCGCAATTACTATCTATTAACAAATTCATAACTCTTCTAGATAACTCTAAAGCGGAAGGCAAAAAACCATGAGAGATTTTGGGCGAAAATCCGACGTAGTCGCATGTGTTATTGGGGATATGAATTTTATATTTTAGCCGCTATAATAAGATATTTATAATATGAGAGGATCTAATTCAATAGTCGCTTTTAAACGGGTTCATTAAATTTTTTGTAAATAATTTCCTTTTTATTGCGAGACGCCAATTTTGCAAATGAAAAAAAAAATCTATATATTTTAGTCTCACTAGAAATAGAAACAAAAAGACATTCTAGAAACATATTGTGAAGAGTAAACATTTTCTTTATTGCAGAACAGATTTTGTCATTGATGATATTTTGCAGAACTAAAAAAATAATTTGAGAACTTTTATCAGGTAGGAGGTTTTGACCTAAATTATTTCCGTAGTGAAAATCTTCACCTCCCAGAGAGAAGAACCAGCCGAACTTCCTTTAAAAACCTGGTTGTTGGCTTTGGTAAATGGTTTCAGCAAATTTATTTTAGCAAACGAGTGATACAATTCAAAAAAGTATAGAAAATATTGATTTGCCCAATATTTATCCTGTTAAAAATTTAATGTCATTCTTACTATTTTTATTTGTTCTGCAGCGTGTTAGTACAATTGATCATTCTCTGATGGTAGTTCTTGTGGGGTCGTATTGATATTGGTGCTTATGTCTGTAGGTAAATCGGAATCTATCGTCTGGATATCGCCTTTAGCTGTTTTCTAAAAGATATGCATTGTGTCCATCGAAACATTCACCGGATATCTTCTGGGGATATCGATATGACCAGGAAAAATGGACTGACGACAAGAAAGTCGGGAAATTTGGTTGTATTTTTTCTTTGCTTTCAATGGAATAAAAATACTTTCCAATACATAGTTTATTTTTTGGTAGAGGCATCAGTAACTTTAAAGTTTAAAGCAGGAATATACACTAGTGCGTAAATGCATATCCGGTGGGAAGTGACATTGATTAGACTTTTCGTGAAAGTGCGTTCACAAGTGATAAAATGAGAAAATCAGGCAGAACACAAGAAAAAGGAGACATCGTACGACGAAATACCTGTAATGAAAACAGGACAAGAGATTCTGTCTAGTAATCGTTTATTCAATTAAGAATACTACTACTCATCGATATTGAGTCACCCCCCCCCAACGAGGGTGTCATGTGGCACAAGGTCTTTTTAACGTGGGCATTCCCGAGCCATTAGGCTCGGCCAAAAAACAGCCCATGATGGCCGGTTTTACCTCCCCGAAGGAGATTCCGCCCTTCGGCGTAGCCTCCTTCGGGTTAGAATACTACTACTCATCTGACTTGACAGCGGAAGTATACAGCTTTTATAGCTTGGATTATCTAAGAAGAGATAATCCATATTCACAACAATCCTTTTTCGGTATTTGAACGGTCATTCGATAATGTCAGATTTTAGGTACATAGGTTTTCCCAGTCATCGAAAAATATACGGTCATTTTTTTATATATCTTTCGTCAGTCCTCATTAATTAGGTTGAGGATTTCACATATTGTCCTAGTGAAAAGTAGCTGAATGATTTCTAAATTACTCAAATAACACGTATCTCTTCTTATCTTCTAAAGAGCCCTTTTCACGGGATCATATCCTCTCCATTCAATATATCTTATTTCTCTGTTGTGCCTTGTCATTAATGATTGTAGAAAGGGTAGTAAAACGCGTGTCATTTGCTTTCTCTGTAAATAAACCGTTCTATCAAAATCCAACAATTGTTCCCAGGCCTTTGTATCCTGAAATTCCTCTATTAAATATATCAAACCTCTGTATCTGGTGAGCATTTCAACACGAAATTCTTGAGTCGATTAACCAGATAAATAATTTGAAGTTTTCTTAGTTTTTTTTAATGGGATTAAGATATACATTGCCAGGTTTAGGATATAAACTCAAAAAACAGATAACAGAAAAAAAAAACAAAAAACGAAACATTGTCAAATTAAGAAAAATAAAGACACACAATATAATTTGTGGAATACCGTCACATGATTTAGTCAGATTCACCAAGATGACGATATGTGGCACCCTTAGGCTGCTATAGAAACGGTCAATTTATGTTTTCTTTCTATTTTCTCTTTGTTGTTTCCAGCTTCCGGTAGAGATAACCCCAGCACAAAAAATTGTCTCCCGTATAGGGATTTCTTTCTCGAGATGACACACACACACTAATTGGTGATTTTTCTCTCCTTTTTAGTCTCTCAAATATTAAATCAAAACACACGGAAATATCACCTTCTTAAAATCTATTTCATTTCCTTTCATTTTTATTGACAATTTCTACCTATCATTTAAATGGGTTAGTCCTAGGTACATCAAGCAGCAAGGCCTGTGATCAGGAAATTGATGGTTTCAAGGACTGTGGAACAACCTCTTAATTGTTGTTTTTCCCACGTGCACACAGACTCGGGATGGAAGCGCTTGTTAGTGAAACCACAAACATTATACAATTACGAATATACATTTTTATAGTAAAATACCAGCAATATTTTTACATAAAAATTAATATCGATGCATATTTATAGTGAAATTACTAACAATACATTTTAAAACAGAATTACTAACAATAAATTTTATAGCCAAATAAACAACAATGCATCTTATCTGTAACTGAAACGTTTAAACTATGTTCAGAATATTTAGATTATCGCATTAAATAACGCATATGGGTTGGTATGCCGCTAAACTAACATGTAAATACTTACATTTTATTTTTCCCCGTATTTTCATGTAAATCAACAAACTAACATATAAATATTTACATTTTATTTGCCATGTATTTTAGTGTAACTAGGAACCGTAACGCAAGAGATTACACTAATATTATATTGCATACTCCCTCTCTTCTGTCGATGTCTTGACCACTTCGTCAATTAAGCAAAATGCTGCATAGCCCCCTTGTTTTGGGAGGTTTTGCTTTGATGGGACCGATTCCATAACGTTGTATTTCTCTCGCTCGTCTTCTGGTCGGGTGTCGAAATTCTTTTGGAGTCCGGAGAAGAAAGAGACATCAACAAAGTAAATTTGAAAACTTAACTATTTTCTTAAACAAGTCGACGTGTGCATTTCTAACTAACCAGTGGGGTCGATTAACTTCACCACTGGGAAGCAGTTTCCATACACAAAACAACACATTTTTAACGTGTAAAAAAACTTGACCCAATCAAAACACTTTCGATCTCTCTAAAATTCCCACGTTAGGCTGAACCAATCAAAATAGACATCCCTATTTTGTCTACCATCTGACCTTAAAGGCCAGCCTCAGAATGTCTGAGCCAAAATACACTTCCAATAAAACGTAATAGTCTGAAAATATTATTTAACAGTTAAAAGATAGGAAATATTAATCAAGAAAAGTCAAATGGTCTCTATGCGTTAGAGCTACAGAGGAGACGTAGAATTTAAATAATTGTATGCAGTGTAAGAAAACTACCAGCTTAAAGTTAGGATCACGAAAGGAATTATTTAAGCTAAAGAAGAAGTACATTAAAAATTGTTATCAGCAATTTTGATTGATTTAGGACTACATTTTATGAATCAGCTGGTTTATGGTAGAACATGTATCCGCCATGTATATAGTAATCAACATTACTCTTATTTAGAATGCAGAAAGTTGAAATGTATTTTAGACACTAAAAGTATTTGACGAAGGTATCACGATAAATACTGAGTATTATTGAAATGGCTCAATGAATATATGTGTTCAGTGGAAGAGGTTACAAAAAGCATTAACTTAAAAAGTATGTCATTAAGACAATACTTTTGCAAATCCTATTATATCCAAACATTATGTCATGTTTAAACATTGCAAAATAATAGAAACACCACCGATGTCTCTTGATTAAAAGGATATCATTAAAAGAATACTACTTTAGAATAATAAACAACATATCTAAGAAGCAATATGAACTGTTGTACATATTGTTAAAGCCAAAACAGTAGAAAGGTTTATAATCAATGACGTGACAATGATGAAGATAACAGAACTTCAAGGCATATATAAAAAACAGAACAAATATTCAATCATTTTGAATATTAAGTTTATCTGATATATATTTCTCTGGCTTATATATTTCAGATTTGCTAATTAAAAAATGTTGTACTTTATTATTTGACAAAGTAAATCTTTACACACACTAGTGAACAATAATAAAATTTAAACTTTGTAAAATTATGTCCGTTAACATCAATTTTATTCCGATATGTCTTAACCGACATAATAAAACATCTAGGAAATCGATTGAAACTATATCCATGAAGTTCTAAATTTGTCGACTGTCCAGTTTCTTTTTCATTTTATATCAGTTATTATTCATTTAGTAGTAATGAATTTTACGTTCTAGGTTTCATTTCTCCAGATAGATTTTATATGAAATTCAAACTGTTTTATATGAATTTTCAAACACATAGATTTCAGTTATAACCTCTTAAAAAATCCCAGATCTCTTCTTGGTATCTTTACGAAATTCGCGAAAGGTGTTGCCAGTGTGGTTTCATTTTTTTATACATCAGTGTCTTCAGATTATGTAATTATTTCATAAATAATAGTTACAAATATACTTGCATATAACACAGCATGATATCTTTGCAATTTGTTCCTACTTTCCAATTACCCTATGACCTCGTACACAGTATTCATTCTTTATGTAACTGATAACAGTTTTACTGAATTAAGAAACGGATATCTGAAAGCATAACCTATGTGCATGATTTTTCGATAAACAGCGAGGAATGCTTGCATGGAAAATTTGTTTACAACAATAAGTAATATGGCGGTTTTTATGAGAAGAATAGATGCGACACAAGGCAGAAAATATGCCGTACCCAGTAGGGATCGAACACTTTATTCAATCGTATTTGATCTAGCGAGATAATCTTGCTAATCATTACACCACGTCGGACTGCCTCCATAATTTAAAATTGATTGAATTACTTTAAAAGTGGATATTGTTCATAGTCATCAGGAACAACTGCATTAATTTACACATGCTGAAGAATTTTACTATCAATTTGAGGGTAATTGGAAGGAAAAATCATTTACAGGATATTGTATTATTTTAAACAATGAAAAACATAATTGTTGTGCTTCTAGCAGACTTTCCAACAATCATTTCCTCATAAATTCCTGTCATTACTCAGCAGAGGACATCTGCATAGCTGATGTTATTTAGAAGATATATATTTTACTTTCACGTGAAAATTTGCTTCATAAATTGAACATACATTTATCATTGCCAATTTTTTTGGCTGCACTTTTGCACAGACATAGCACAAAAATACGTTTCTCTAAAAACTTAAATTTTAATAAATATCATTTAAATTTTATATTGATAGCCCGCTAGTTCCATCTGTTATTCATGGAAATGTAAACGTAGGAAAATAAAGCCGTAGAATGTTCTTTTTTTAGCGTTTCACCCCAAGAAAGGCGGGAGTGCCACTAATAAGCAAGGGTCTACGGAAAGTTAAATAATGGAAAAAAAAATCAGGGTATAAAGAGGATTGATTAAAGGATAAAAAGAAGAATGGAGAAGGATAAAAAGAAGAACAGTGATCAAGGCATCAGGAGATGTCGATTGACATTACATTTAAGTTTTTAAAGATTATAGGGAAGCGAGTAAGAGGAAGGAAGTTCCACTGTCGGGAAGTGCAAGTGAATTTAACGGTTTCGACAGTAAAAGGGTGGGAGTGATATGATAATTTAGTAGCACGCTTAAGTTCTTTAAGTCAGGGCGCCAGTGTAAAGATCCCATGAAAATATTTATTGAAAAGACAGATGGAGGCCACATTACGTTGGTGAGAAAGGGATTAGTGTCGATACCCCAAGTCAGAACCGATAACATTGCATATCCTTCGTTGGATTTCGTCGAGAACTTCGAGATGAACAGCGGGGACACCAGATTATATATGGCAACAGTATTCTATACATGGAGGAATGGTAGATTTGTTGATGTGATGGATGGACACACGAGGAAAAACTACTGGTGCGACACAGATAACCAACTATCCATGCGGTAGATGCAGCTATAAATTCAATGTAGTTGTTCCACCTCAGGTTTGTGGAAAACCTGAGACCAAGATGTCGCAGTAAGATGAGCATCCGCCATCCGGATAGGCGGCAGGGAAGTCTCTCTATGGTGAGTAAATGAGAGCAGTTTCGTTTTGGATGCATGAAATCTCACAAGCCATATCCTGCCCCATTCAACCACATATAGGAGGGACTGTACGAGACCAAAAGCCAGGTTGATATCATCAGCTTTGCCGGATTTAATATTGAGACGGGAGTAAATCGAAATGTCGTCTGCGTAGATGCCTACTTGAGAACTTATGACGTCAGGAAGACATTGATGAAGATCAGAAACAGTATGGAAGGAATTTGACGAACCCGTTCAGAACAAAATTCATTTCACGTTTAGACAGAAATGATTGCAAATACTCGTCCTGTAATACCGCATCACTTAAGCTTATGTAGAATGCCAGCATTCCTAACCCTGTCATAAGATTTCGATTTATCTAGAGCAAAAGCTTAACTAATTCGGCATTGATTAAAGCATCAACGACTTTGTTTGAAGTGTGGTAGAAGTCTGATGGGACTGTAGTTAGATGGGTGTCTCCAGACCGGGACAATAGTCGAAGACTTCCAACATGCTGGAAAACAAAAACCGGCGAGGCAATATTCGTATAGCTTGGAGGGAACTAAACCCAGCTCAGCGGTACATTTCTTTAGGACTACGGCTTGAATCCCGTCACCGTCTAATACAATCGAGGTGGTTATGCGCAGGTCACTCTGTATAGAATAAGGTTTAGGGAAAAATCAGGAAGAGTCGTATGTTGAGTTGGATGAGAATTTCCGAGCGAAGCATTCAGCCTTATCAGCTGAGAATGTTAGGATTGCGAACTGACTGAACAGAGGAGGGATTGTGGATTAACTGGCTAGAAATGTTTCAGTAAGGTGTCTGTCCATACGGTTAAACTACCGAATGATCATTCGATCTAGCTGAACCGATGAATACATGAAAAAGTTACTGTTTACCGATATCCTTGCATTGGAGATCGAAGTAGATCTAAACAAAAAACTTAAATCATTTTGAAATTTTCAAAATATAATTCTCTAAACATGTTGGTTACCATTAATGACAGCACAAAAGTTGATGAACATGGAACTAGTACTGTTAGAATTATAAGTAATTTACTATATTTTAGCAATTTATTAATTGCTAAAATGTGTTATCGCTAATGGTAACTAACAATACGTTTCGAGAATTATATTTTGAAATTTCAAAATATACTTCGCAAAATCAATAAATTGTTTTTTAAATGTCGAAAGAATTGTAACTGTCCAGAAATCTAAAACCATGCTTGTAAAAGCTGTCTGCATTTTCGAACCAGAAATAATTGCCTATTTTCAATTCAACCCTATTCTTGCACACTTATGTCTATATATATATATTTTTTATTTTTTCTTATTGCTTACATTTCATCATCGTATATTTTGAAGTTAGAATGTTTTGCATAGAGGTCATTTTAGATTATGGGTGCGTCTTTCAGCTTGTATATTTTTTGTAAGCTTTATTTATCGTTTTGTTGTGAATTGCTATACCTATTCATACATTTCCGCTTCATACTTGTTCAAAATTATTATTATTTTATTCTGCACTGTAAATCTTTGCGTAATAATTGCTTTAAATTGGCTTCCTGCAAATATTCTCATATCTCACACATTTCAGTTTATTTTCTAGTTTCCAAAGCGCAGCGGTTTGATTAAACTTCATAAAATATTGCACATTTTAAGGGCATTGAACATGTTTCTTTCTTCTTCTTTTAATAAAATTGTATCAAACATGTAACAATTTCTTATGTGCAGACAAGTATTTGGCAATAAAGTTTAGCTGCATTGAATTAATTTCTGTTCATTGCAAGTTTAATTTTATTTCATATGTCTTTCAACAAGTATTTAAACGTCATTTATTGCGTCATTGCCATATATATGATTTCAGGCATAGAAATGATAACCGTACGTTTAATATCTCAATTCGCAATGTAATAAACCAAATCGAACGACTCTCTATCTCCCCCCTCTCTTTTTGTTTCCCTCTCTTTGTTTCTCTCTCTTGTAACGTATGCAAGATTGAAAACCAGTTTTTATATTCATAGTATCCAACTTACCGAAAACTAACACATTGGTAGGTTTTGATTAAGTCATTTAGTTATTTCAGATAAATATTTTTTTCATAAAACGGATTTACTCATTTATTTCCATATATTCCCGAGAAAATAGGATGTGGGGCAAGGTCAATTTAATATTAACGTCAGGCGCATTTGTATGCGAACGAATGTTGACCTTGTCTCGTGGAATAACATATGTTTCACAGTGTAAACATGACCCTACAAATTTTAGCGCTTTGCGGAAGTGATGCCCTTTCGACAGATCTCCAACAAGTAAATATGCAATTCTTGTAATGACCCCTGGTTACTTTGACCTGAGTATATTCCGCCTCACCACCAGACATGCTGGCTACATGGCTTTAATTATATGAACTGTTAAACTACCTAACTTTAAATATATTTTATCACGAAATATACTTTATCACGAAATCTCAAAGGTTTACTCAGTATATACCTATCTGTAAACCGGCGATATTCATCACCGAAATATAATATTCCATTCTTAAGATTATGATGTCATTCCCTGCTACGGCAACATAAAAAAATCTTCAGTGTATTCAAGAAAGATAATTTTGTCGTTCTAATATCTGTAAAGAGCAAGTTAAGAAAATGAGAGCAAATATAATGTTTGTAGTTATAGACATTGGCGCACATATTTGTTTGATAGTGACATGTAATAGTGCTTTAAGATTGATATTCGAAGAACGCTTTATTTCGGGGGAAAATCATAATCTTCATTAGAGAAGAGTCGATGCGATATTGAAAGTTGTGACACCGTCTAGTTCATAACCCTGTAAAGGTTTTCATTCTACGATAAAGAAGTCCTTAACAAAACAACTTTCATTGTAACGACTCAACAACGGCGAGTTTAAACACCTCACTCGTATAATTATAGTTAATTTTTCCCATTTCCAAAAACCTAAAATATATTTTCCCATGCACAAATGGATGAGGCCAGTAGCATTAGTTAACTTAGAAATTAAACGTCGTAATTTAAACGTAGTTTCACTAAAATAACAAAGCCATCAGAAGAGTAAACGCTTAGCGAATCAAACAGAAGATCGAGAATCTGAAATGTTGGTGATGATGAGCCTATCTCTACCTATATAAGCAGAGGGAAATAAGTATTTGGACAAATCAAACAGAGTTAGAGTGACACAGAAAAAACTCATAAAAAATCGGCGTTGCAAATTCCACCCACTAGTCACTGACAAGAAATTTGACACAAACACTCACACTCCACAGATAGATAATTGGAGTTATTTGTTAGTACGAGCTTTGCATACTAAAACCAAATACGCTTCCAAAAGATAAAATATTGTATTTGTGACCCATTTTTGTTTTTCCCAGAACGAACTAATTGTTTTAATAAAGATTCGCCCTGTTTTTTTTCCTTAGCTTCATTGCCCGGCTAATGAACAATATTTGTCCTATAAATCGATTTTTGTACCTATCCGTGTTTTTGAGCTTACTAGGGTTGCAACCCGAGGGTCGACGAAACACATTGTAGCTAAATCGTCCTCCACTTGGATGGGGTGCATATAGATCTTGCTGTCATACGGTAATCTCACGTGTGTACATCCTAATAAAAACAAATGCATCTAGCAATTATGAGGGAATTTTTAAACATTCGATGCATCTGATTACTCTCGTAATACAGTTTCTGTAAGATATCATTTGCTAAAATATAGTGTGACGACAGTCCATAATTGTATGACCGCAAATCAGCACCTCTTAGAACAAAGGTTGCTTACTGATATTAAACACGATCCAGACTGTGTATAAAATCCAAGTCTGTGTCCTATTCTACAAGCCACTTATAATATTCCCTTCGCGGTATGACAAAACAAGTGGGCGTTAAAAACGAACTTCAGTGTTTAATATGTGAATAAAACATCATAATCAAGATATTCCATAACGGAAGAGCTTATACCAAGGCAACTGATGCCATACTTTTTCTAAAGCCTTTTATATGTTTTGGGGGATGGTCTTCGTGAATAAATTATTGTCTCGTGCCTTTTCGATTCTGTGAGTAATGAGAGTTAAAACCTCAACTGTGAATGTGGGCGGACTAAGTCTATATTGGTTATAGTTTCGGTGGTTGCTCCTGTTGATGCGTTCTACAACATTGTTGTTGATTATAAATTGTAAGGGGCTGTTAATGAAACTAAGGAGACTAATATTTTGACATTGCAGCAGACATGGGAGCTTAAACAAATTCTTAAAAATAGGGCATACCGTTGACACCTTCAGTAGATATTGGATGGATATATACTTCAGCTAGAGGTTAAAATGATTTGCCGATATTGTGCAAATCACGCTGGGCTAATATTCTAAGGAACACTCAGTGGAATTTTATCCGAACCGGTTGACCTTCACAGTGGTGATAGAGTTATTACAAACTTTATGCTCCGCATGAAGGAGAATGTTATGAAAGGAACGTAGAGTGAAAAGAACACATAATAGCAAAGTGTCTTGCCATGTCATGAAAGGATGTATTAATGTCAGGGCTATTTATGATAGCTGGAACTGACGATTTGCCTCAATTGAGAATTTTATCTAAGACTGTCCAGAACTCAAAAATATCAACTCGTTGTTATTCAAATTTGACAGGAAATGACTGTGCATGTTTGATATATTCGGTTTCTAGAACTTGCAATGATTATGGGCAATTCAAAATACCGCAAGGGTCCCGCAGCACCATTCACTGTTGTAGATGTCTTTGCAGTGCTTACGGTGGGCTATGGATTCAGTACATTTTGGCGTGAATAAGAGATGTCCTTTTGTTTTCTTTTAGTATTTTTCTTTGGGATAAATTTACCCTGAAAGGATGCATCAGGTTAATTTGAACAGAATATAGTTCTTTTATATCCCATATACATTCCTCAGTGATTTTATATGTTACACAGCACTACCTGTATGTAGATGAAAAATAATATAACATCACTGGAACCCTGAAATTAGGTTCTCGAATCGGGAAGACTTCTGCTAACAATTCCCAAGTAAGATTGTTAAGTGAATGTCAGGCAGTTCACTGAAAGTCGAACGTAGTTGAACTCTTGATTATACGTTACAGAACAGTAATAATAGCCGATTCGAAATTACTGCAACTTGTCACACCCCAACACATGCCGAGTCGTGTGAAAGCAATAATTGCTAACGGCCGCTTTACAGCAGCGCTAAACACAGGAATCGCTAGCGTATAATTAAGCCCTCTAGGCTAATGATTGCAATAAGAGAAGAATGGATCGATCAGGCTCTCATTTCTTCTATCCTTGATGTCTTTATTTCTGGCGCAAGGGAAAACACTAAACTCAGTGCATGAAATATCAAATATTATAGTCTTTTGAAACCTGTTGCTTGTCAGCCTTTCCCACTGAAGTCAATTTGCTTTGAAAGATGGGATAAGAGAGAAAATAAACTTGTCCCTAATGTATTCTTTCGATTCACTCAATGAGGAAACTTTAATTATAGGCGAAGAAAAGGGCAACAAACAAGCAATGTCGTGACCCTCATTACCTGGATATTACGCAAATTAGGTTACTGTACACGTTAACAAAGTATGAGCATTTTTCGCCATCTGTATTTGCAATTACATAGTACGTGAGTGAGCATTGCTGGAAAATCAGTGGTCAGAACGTAGGCATTTCGCCCATTTAGCACCTTCAAATCGTAGACAATGTATTGTTTTCATCGTTAAAATGTGAGAATATAATGTAAGAATATAATGTAAGAGAACCCAATGCCAATACTCTGTCATCTTGCTAGGAGTGGAGTGATTTTTGATTCATATTAAATGCTACCGGTTATTATGATCTTTTCCAATTCAGACAAAAAGATTTTAATTAATAAAGAAATTTCTTTCGAAATGTTTGAGAAAAAAAACGACATGACTTAGCAATATTTTCCTCACACTTAATTTGTTCTGGCCTATTCAATGTATTATTATACAAAGTACTACACTATCTTTCGGAAAATATGAACATAAAACACGAACCACATGAAATACACGTATTTTGCGCATAATTTTGAAAGCATTATCATTTTTAAGCTATTCGGAAGAAAATTAAACATATTAAATTGGTTTTCTTTTATGTGCCGTGTCTGTTTAGGTCGTAGGCGATCATGGCCCTCCATTTATTCCTGCTTATTTTTAGCTGTTAAGTAGTATTGCCTTCTTGATATTTCTTCCCAATACTGTTCTGGCATCCATTTACACAATTCAATAAATACAGTGTTGTCCGAAAGTCTTGTTACATATATATATGTGTGTATATATATATATATATATATATATATATATATATATATATATATATATATATATATATATATTTTTATTTCAGATGTCTGACACGGATTCTTGCACGTAAATGACGCTGTTCATACAGGCGTTCTCAATGTGTGACAGCGCCAATGAAAGTGAATAAACTAAATCCAGTAAATATGCTTTGCATTACTGTATTACATCTTTTTTCTACTGTTTTCATCACTTTTTGGTAGCGCGGTGACAAGATATTTGGACCATCCTTTATATTTATTAAAAAAAACAAAACAACAACAACAAGGTTATTTGCTCGTAAGGGAATGTAACGAAATCGACTGAGATTCGATCTTGGATCTCAGCTTTCCAATTTCGTACCGACGTCCATTGAACCACTTTCATATCGCTAACAGGTGAGCGATTTGAATAATGCAAGATAAACAAATACCGGAAAAGATAAATTTCCACCTTGTCTACA